>LZPO01097341.1:49484-65452 GCA_001675575.1 Neotoma lepida | reverse complement strand
CATCACAAACATGCTAACGGAAGAAAGCCATCAGCAGGAAAACATACCAAATGATTCCTTTATACAACGTTCAGTAATAGGCAAGACTAACCTAAAGCATGGACGTTGAGAGGTGCCCAAAAGAGACGCTCTCCAAGCTGTGGCGCTGCCTGCAGGCTGTGCTGGGCTCCAGGGCTTTCATGATGCACTGTTTTTTAAGTCACCTCGGCTGCTGCTACAAAGAGCCCCTCACCCATACACCAGTAAGTAACTCCATTACAACTCACTGGTTCACCTAGTTGGACTACAGAGGTATCCTTGCTTTGATCTGTCACCAGTTCCCTATCTGGGTGAGTAGATGATCATTCNTGGCTTCATAGGAACAGTGCTACACAATATGGTGATTACTAGGAGTTTCAACTTTGCTGGGNTAAAGAAGGCCCATAACTTAAGGACAACACGGCACTGCCCTGGGAAGAATGAACAAGAGGACTGCAAGACCAGGACTGAACTTTCAAGACACAGGGCATACACACAATCACAAGGCATGCCCCATAAGAAGTCACGAGAGCATAGAAAGGCACGAGAGAGGGGTAGATTAGAAACATCTAGAAAAGGGGCTGAGATGGCCTCAGATCCTGTGAATAGGCTCACAGATTTTCCTCAACTGAAGCCAATCAGAAAGACCAGATGGAATGACTAGATGCCAAATGCAAGGAGGCAATGCAAGTCCTCAAGGAGGTAGGACACTACCAAGNAACAAAACAAATGCCCAGCAATTGACTGCAAAAAAGTGGAGAGTGGGGCTAGGGAAATGGCTTGGTGCATAAGAGAGCCTGCTGTGTAAGCATGAAGACCTGAGGCTTACAGACCTCCAGCCCAGCTCCACGTTCAGACATAGACCCTGTCTCAAGGGACTAAGGAGAAGAGTGACCAAGAAGAAGAACATCCAAAGTCCTCCTCTGGCCTCTCACACAGGCACCAGGACCACCCCCCCATATATGCAGCCCTCTCTCCCTCCCCATGTTCATCACACACACACACACACACACACACACACACACACACACACAAACACGGAGAACTAAATACTATATGAAAAAATTTCAAATGGTCAAGTACACACAAGGCCTGCCAAGGTTCAAGCCAGACAGAGTCCCAGCACTGAAAGAGGGAAGTGGTCATGGNCATCTACCCCTAACAAGAGTCTATCTGCAATAAATACCCACTGGCAAAAGGAAAATCAATCCGTTTTCTCCAATGGAGTCTCCCTGGGAACATCAGCCACACTCCTGGGAAGCCTGATTCCCGAGAGTACTAGGCCAATATAAAGGGATTCAGTGCTATGTGGTGACTTTTGTTTTATTTTACTTTGATCTTTTGCTAGTTTGTTTTGATTTTCATTTTTGTGGGTTTTTTGTTTGTGTTTTTTGTTTTTGTTTCTTGGTGGTTTTGTTTGTTAAAGAAATGAAAAAATGGGGGAGGATCTGGGAGGAGTTGAGTACATTGTATAAAACACATTTAAAAGTTCAGCAAGCATAGGAGAACAATGATTTAAGAAAACCGCAATGGGGCCAGGAAAACAGTATAAGAACCAAATGAGAAATTCAATGTAAAGATAGAAAACATCAAAAGAAACCAAATCTGGATCCAGAGCCAACAATGTTTAACATGGAAATTCTACACGGAGACTCAGTGGCTGAGTCAAACAGGAGAAAAATCACTGAANTCAAACACAGATCATTTGTCTGAGCTGGAGAATCGGCTCAGCAGTTAAGAGCACTGGTTGCTCTTCCAGAGGACCCAAGATCGACTCCCAGCACCCACATGGCAGCTCACAACTGTCTGTAACTTCAATTACAAGAGATTCAATACCCTCTCTGGCTTCATCGGACCCTGCAGGCACATGGTGCACAGACATGCATGCAAACAAAACACCCATGCATGTCTAGTAAAATAAAAATTAAAAATAAGAAGAAAACCCAGATAATTTGAAATTACCCATTTAGAGAGACAAAAAGAAAAAAAAATGAAAAGGAGTAAAGAAAGTCTACATCCTTCCAGAACAGCAAAGAGTGAACCAATAGTTGTACCTCAAGAGTCCAAGAAAGTAGAAAAGGTCATTTAAAGAAGTGGCAGCTCACTTTCCAAATCTCAGGACAGAGGAGCTTAAGATCCCTTAAGCACAGAGAGCAGGGCAGTTGGAGGGATTTCTACACCGGCCTCNTCTATGGAAGCACAGCGGGAAATGCACAGGGAGTAACTGGTCCAAAGAAAGCTAAAGGTGCAAAATGAAAAGCAAGGTCCTCATCTGGCAGAAAACCATGAGCTCAGATTTCTAAGGGAATGGTTGAAGAAAGGGGAACAAATGATCCTGGGGACTATAATGATACTAAAGAAAAGTGAAAAACAAGCAACTTCTTGCCGCAGCCTCAGGCAGGAGCGAAGTTATCACTGACCACACACCCCTACAGAACATTCCTCAATAGACGCCATNTCATGGACTAGCAAGCTGGCTGTCTGGTTAACACAGCTGAACCACGTGCATCTCATGATTTCCATCGCTTCTCCTTCATGTATGTGTTGACTCACTTTTATTTCCTTTCATTCACTGGATTGTTTGTAACTGGCAACTTTGCGGGTGGCAGCACTGTGATGTTCCTGTAACGGAATGAACAGGGTGAAATTTCATACTAGTTTGACCACACAGAGATGCAAAGGATGTGTTTGAGCATCATCTGTAAATGACGTGATCGTGGCTGCACACAGGACCTAATGTCTAGCATAGGAGTGCATCCAACAATAGACAAGGTTTACAACTGAAACNTTTNGGGTTTCCTGACTACATGGCAACTAACGCTGTTTATACTAACTCTTATTTAACACAACCTCTATTCCACTGATGTCTTCTGTATTTCCATTNTGGATTTTTTTAAAAGAGAAGTTTGATGTCCTCAGTTGGAAGGAAGTACATATAACTCAAACACAAACAGATNGGACCCCAAAGATTTGTATTTCAGAGCTTGAATTTAAAGGGCCTTAAACCTNGCTAAACTTTGACATAAATTTACCTGGGCAGTACTTCCCCATTCTTATATGACTTCTGAGATGAGATGCTTAACAGCTANCACTGAAGCTGGCAGTTACTCAACTCTTAAGTTTTAAAATGCCTTCTGTTGTGAAAATACAAACGAAATATGTGTGTGAAATGACTGCTGAGTTCACTCTGCNCCATTTTTATAAATTACTTCACAAAAGCCTATTATTAACTTCATATATTAAAAACTAGGCAAAACAGCGAGCAGAAATACAGAATCTATACATGAAAGTCTGTGTGATACCTGTACATTTCTGGCTATATATACAAAGGAAATGACATTTGCATGCCAGAGAGATACCTGTCTTCTCAACTGATTGTAACAACACATCATAGTTAAAACAGCATCAATCTAGGTCCCTATTAATGAATGGACAAGCAAAATGTAGTACATAAACACAAGAAGAAGTAAATTAAAACACTGTAGCAAAATCAATAATGCTGAAGGATGTTGTGAGAGGAGAAAAAAAGGAATCACAAAAGTTACTAGAGGCTGCGAGGCACGTGTGAGGAGAGAGTTGATGAAGAGAGCTTGTTTTACAAGATCAGGGAACACTCTGTGGATATTGGAACTAACACAATAAGCACCACTAATCAATATGTACAACTAATAGAGCCTAAGCAAAGTATTTTAAGTTGTGCTATCAATAACACAAAATGGAGTTGAAGGGGAAAATTTAAATTTAGTTTAATTTAAAGTTACAACTCTGAGTGTTTTGTGTATGCCTCACAACAACAACAAAGAAAACTGTATAGTCAATGAGAGAGGACAGGAATTGATTCAGGCCATCAAATTAGAAGAGAAGATGGTGGGGGNAAGGAAGGAATGACAAACAGTGACAAAGAACACACAGGTCCTCNTCTGTTGATATTTGTTTTAAATGTCTACACTGGGGAAGACTATTTCTCCCATCCTCCGCATGCTATAGTTGTCTGTNGTTCTTGTGTAGNGTTGAAGCCTCCAGGGCTCTCCCCGTCCACTTTGGCATGACTGTTGGTGTCATCCTTGGCCAGCTTATGCTTAGGTAACTTTTTGTTGGTTGAGACTTTATGAATGTAGCTTCTGTCATTTCTAGGAATTCAACAATTTCACAGCAAACTCCTTGTGCAAAGTAACTAAACACAAATAACTTAATGTATTTAAAATGCAAATCCCAACCACAGAATCTAATGAAACTCATTTTATCTTAAAGGTCGCACTAAGTTTGAGGGTAAAAGGATGACAAAAGTCATCCTGAGTGAATGGAAACCAAAGAAGAATAGAGGGAGGANAAGAAAAAACAGACTTTTAGTCAAAAACTACTGTAAATTGTAAAGAAAGTCATTACAAGTCATGAGAGGACATAACTAAATCGGGCATAGTAGGACATGCCAATAATCCTAGCACCTGGAAAGCTGAGGCAGGAGATTCACCACTAGTTCAAGGCCAGCTTGGACTACATGGAAGGAGGAATANACAGCAATTCTGTAATACCCAACTCACTGCAATGCATAGTGTATAGAGAGAAAACCAAGGAAACAGCAAAGCTTAACACCACAGGCCGTATAAAGCATCATATTTAACAGCAACAGAATCTACATCTTTCTAAAGCACTCAGAACATTCTCTAGGACACACACGCACACGCACGCACACACGTGCACACACACACACACACACACACAACATGCACGCACACACACACGATATGTGCATGTCAGGCCATCAAACAAGTCTTAATAAACATAAGAAGATGTAAATCAATCAAGCCATTGCTTGATTAGCAACAAGAGAACAACTTCATGGTTCATGTAAGACAAGCAACACACTCCTGAAATTCAATAGGTCAAAGAAGAAACCATCAAAGTATATCTTCATAGCAACAAAATGGAAGCATAATACCCAAACCTCTGGGATGCACACAAAGGAGGACAAGGAAGACAGTTCACAGCAATAAATGCCTTCATTAGAAAAGAGCAAACTCAAATTAAAAAATCATTTTACACAACACCAAGCTTAAAAAGAAAACTAAGCCCAAACTTTGTAGTAAGAAGAAAATAATAAAAACTAAATCAAAAATAATGGAAAGACATTAGGGAGACAGAAAAAAAATAACGCTAGGAATATTTAAATGATAGACAAAAATGATAACCATCAATTGCATTAACTCTGTAAAAAAGAACCAAAGTAAGCCACAAATAAAAGAAGAAACATTTTATGCTGCAGACATGCAAAGGTCCCCCGCAGGCTACAAACAACTGTTCACCACTTAACAGACTAAGCTCACGTAAATAACTAACTTTNCAGAAATGCACAACCTACTAAAACCAAGCATGAAGAAACAATGATTCCTGACAGATCAATAGCAAGATTGAGTCAGTGATCNAATCTCAACATCCATGGCACTGAAGCAGAAGAATTACCATGCGTTTGAAACCAGGCTGGGCTACAGATTGAGATGAACCAAACTAAGCTAATTTGTTGAAATCATAGACAGAACTGNCAACTCTTCAGTGATTTGAAAACAGGCAGGATGGGGGAAAAAAAACAACAACTCCCAACAAAGAAAGATCTAGGATAAGAATCAGATGGATTCAAANTNTACCAAAATAAAAAAATAATAATAAAAATAAAATAAAAGGCTCACACTGCTGAAAAGCTTTAAAAATCCTGAAGTGTGAATGGAAACTCATTTTACAAGACCATTATCCTGATACCAAAGCTAGACCAAAGAAAATCATAGGCCAATAACCTTGATGGACATGAATGCAAAAATCCTCAGTGAAGTACAAGCAAACTGAACACACATTGAAAGTACCGTATGCCCTTGTCACATGGAACTTATCGAAGGGATGTAAGAATTTATCTGAATGTCAATACNCTCATGGCACCACTTTAATCAAATGAAGTTTTGTAAATCATATACTCAAGTGAACAAAGTAGAACACACCTAAAATGACAGCACCACCAAGGCTGAGGGAGGAGTCTCACAAGTCCAAGGCTAGCTTGAGCTNCAAAAAGAGGCCCGGATCAAAAGAAAACCATGAGAATTCACTCACAAATCTAAAAATCTAATTTCAAATAAGTTTATATATTTTCACTCTAAGAATAATATTCTCAATAAATTATATACAGAAAGAATGGAACTAAATGAAATTAAGGCCACATGTAACTAGCTAGTCCACAGCAAACATCATTTCAGGGGTGAATAGTTGAAGGTTCTTCAGAACCAGACAAANATCTCACTCTTTGCTACACAAAGTCACTTCCATTCAGCGTATACCTGGAAGTCCTAACCAGAGTAGTTAGTCAAGATAAAGAAAGAGACNACATCCAAATTGGTAAGAAAAGAGTAAAATTATCTCTCATTACAAGTGGTATGATTGTATGTACCCTTAAGAAAGCCCTTAAAATTCCATCAAAATACTTTCAGAACTGATAAATGAATTCATTAAAATTGTGTAATACAAAGTCACCACTGAAAGCCTGTAGTGGGAGGGGTATTAGGAGAAGTCAGTATGAGGAATGAAAAGAGGACTTCTGGGTCATGGCAGTGTTCGATTTTTTCATCTGGGTCTAGCTTCCAGATGGGCCTAGCTTCCAGATGGATCTAGCTTCCAGGTGGGTCTAGCTTCCAGATGGGTCTAGCTTCCAGATGGGTCTAGCTTCCAGATGGGCCTAGCTTCCAGATGGGCCTAGCTTCCAGATGGGTCAAGCTTTTCAGATGGGTCTAGTTTTCAGATGGGTCTAGCTTCTAGATGGATCTAGCTTCCAGATGGGTTCCCAGATTGAAAAGCTCATGAACTTAACAAGACGTTGTTCTCTAGAATACAGNTTGTCCCTTCTGAGTTCCCACAGCNTCAAGAACACCTTAAGAACACCAGCCAACTGTTTGAAAACTCAAACAAGAGAAAGAAGCNTCTTGCCTTCCTCTATGCAATGATGAGTTCTATTCATAATTATGAGTTGCTGTATGCCTATGTCCCACATGGATTCTTTGTTGTGCTCTAGGAGCATGTGCTCAATGACTACAACCTTGAGCTATCTTCCAACAGGAGTGTCCAATATTTCATATCACAACATGACATTGTCATCTACAAATGCACTGGGGCTATGTTAAGTTACCCACATGAGTGCAGATGCCCAAGGAGGCCAGAAAAGGGCACCAAATCCCCTGGAACTAGAATTACAAGCAGTTGTCAGCTGGCATGTGGGTGCTGGGAACCAAGCCCCAGTCCCGTGCAAGAACAATAAATACTCTTGATCACAGAAACACCTCTCTATCCCTTCTCCATCTCTTTTTGATCCTGGGTCTCTCACTCAAACTGGAGCTCCCCAATTCAGCCTGACTAGCCAGGCAGCAAGCCTGAGAGCCTCCTCTACCCACCTCCTCAATACTGGGATTACAGGCTCATGATATCATGCCTGTCTTTTCTGTGGGTGCTGGTGATCAAATCCAGGCACTTTACCCTTTACCAAACAAGCTATCTCCAGGTCTTCTTAAAGCTGATTTATTTAAGTTTATTAATTATCTTTGACTTTCTCAGTCATTATGCTAACATTTTGGACTATATCTTAATCTCTAATAAAAGTAAATGATTCCTCTCCCTTTCCACATCTTCTAATAGAAACTCAGAAANTTGTCACACTCAGCTTTCACTACCAAATCCTAAAATCTGGAATGCATGATCATAGCTAACCATCCCAAAACACGGCATTCTACCTCTCCCTTCTCATCCAGAACAAATCTAGTCTTCTTTATGAGTCACCTATTGTTGACTAATTAATTTAGAATGATTACTTAATGAATTCATCAAGAATAGCTCATCCCACAGCAGGTTCTCAATGTATTTTAAAACTTTATAATCACTAAACCAAAAATTAAGACCTTGTTATGATCAGAGGGAAAGGGAAATATTCTCACACTGGGTAAGAAAACTTCCATCTCATCTCACATTTGTTTTTCTGATCTAGAAAAAAAAACAATTGATTGTATTAAAAGTCTATAGTGACCCTTTACTGCTCCTAGCCCCCAAGCCTCTGGCTCGTTTCCACACTGTGAGCTCTGCTTTCCCTAGGCAGAGGCCAGGAAACGCCACACCAGACTCCCTTGAAGGTTAGACATAAGCAGCTTCCCCAGTAAAAGGGACAGAGAGGCCTCAGCACAGCCAGTATGATTTCTCCNCTTCTTCTCTGTCTTTCCCATATGCTGAGAACATTAAGAAGGGGAGAAACAGTCACTAGACCCAAAGCTGAACAAAACTTAAAACTGACACTTTGGGGAGCACTATAAAGTATCAAAAATATTTTCCTCCTTCGGTCTCTTAACTCATCTTGCCTATATTCCTAAAGAACAATTATCATACAGAACTAATACAAGTTCACATTTCAAAAATCCAAATATCTCCTGTGACCTTCTAAAATAAAATAAATGAACAAAATGGCAGTGTTCAGTAAATTGAGCCAAACATTTGTAAATTACAACTTTCTACAAGGAAGTAGAGACTGGAGTCTTTTTTAAAGGACACATTCTGTCTCGCAGGCTTTGCACATATTGTGTATCTATCAAACACAAACTTGAACGATCTGAAGAAAATACACTGGCTTGCTGCCACCTGCATCACTCAGAATGAGCAAACCACTACCGGTCTGTGCTGTAGCTGCCCAGCCGCAGCCTTCAAAACACTCACTAAAGCAAAGGGGTGTGCACATGCATTCGCTGCTGGTCGGGTTTTCCCTCTCCTCACTACCTTCAGTGAGCACCGCATTTTTATGTGTGTGATGAGGCAAGAATTCTATGCACTATTTAGCTGAGCAGATGCAATGAAACAAAAGGTGCAAAAATCTGAAGTTTCTAAAACAAGATCTGCCAGGAACACCGTAAGGAAGGTGCCTAAAACATTTTTAATAAATCAACTCTTTATTTTCAATGTCATAACCATAGGCTGATGCAAGAACATTTGTGGAGGCAAGACTGTTTTGTTTCATTTGTTTCTTTCAGAGAAGGAGAAATCACTCCCCCAAACCTTGGGAAGCAATAACCTTCCAATTTGACTATGAAGCAATATAGACCCCAAGGCAATAGACAGTAATGTATATTGATGTCAGAATCTTTATCAATAGGAACAGCCCACTAACCAAAGACAGCTACCCACAAGTAAAAGTCTAGAAAGCAGAACTGCTCCAAAAGTTATCATTTGATTTCTTTCAATACACTCATCTTGGTGACTTAAATTTTATCAAGTTTACATGTAAACCATCTGAAATATCAAAAAAAAAATCCATGAACTGGCAGGATTTATGGCTGAGTAAAATACATTAGGAGCTAGGGAAATAAATTAGAGGGTACAGTACAAGGACNTGAGTTTGAGTCCCCAGTCCCACACGAATACCAAATGCAGCATCATGTGGATACTCCTTAGGCTAAAAGCATGANGGGANGTGGAGAAGGAGAATCCTCAGAAGCCCCTGAGCCAACTGCCCTGGACATCACAGCAGTTAACAAGAGATGCTAACCCTCACAGTGAGAGGTGATGGTGTGAAGGTGAAGACAGACACCCAAAGTTATCCCATGACCTCTATGTATGCACTGNCATACGCCTGCACTAACACACTATGTACACATGTGGTGCACACACATTTAAAAAGAGACAAATTAGGCTTGAGACCTCTGGGGTTCCAGTTATAAAATAACTCTTAAACTCCCATTTTTTTTCCACCTCCCTATTGTGCTAATCACTCCACACTCTCTTTGTACCTACAAATAAAAGCTCCAGGAGCCACCCAGACTTTCTGTGCCNGTGTACTCTTAAATCCAAAGAGTTCTATAATGTCTTCCGCAGCAACACAAAGCCACTAAGTCATCCTGATGCAAGGAAACATTTATCCTGTCAGGGGCAAGCAGAGAAAACTATCTCCAGTTATGGAAAAACTGCAGTCAGATCTCCAAGAAGAAATGGCAATGGGCATATGCCTGGAAAGCAGTAAGACGCCCCTTGAGGATTACAGCTTCACTTTGCTGTGTCCNCCTTGAGTACAGGTTTTCTTCTCATTTTTCACATCTCTGTTTCACTCTAAGAGATCTGAAGCTCTGGGATCAGCTTGGCTCACACCTAAAACCTTGTTCTGACCTGTGGAAATTTACAGTGAATAAATAAAATAAAAAAATAAAACCATGCAATTAAAATTGGGACGAATCTTTAAAAGAAATGGTAAGGACTGACTGAAGTTGTCCATACCACTGCATGTTTTCTTGGTTGTTTCTTTTTTCCTCATCAAATCTTGGAATAGTATTGAAATCCCTAAATCTTTACTGGAAAGAACATGATAAGAGAAAGTCCAGAAATANGTGAAATAAAAACTCCTAATCAGCAAGATAACTAGGACCTTCTTCCACTCTGCAGTTCTTTTAATTTTAGCATCNTNTATNGAACCAGCTCCNCCCTCTCCCCTGCTGCCGCCACCTTCAACCAACGATCTAATTTCAGGTACTGAGGATCCGAGCAGAAGACAGATTGCTGTTAGTCTTAATGGGAATGCAGGAGTCCTCCACACGCTGATTGCCTGATTTTAAATTGCCCTATCAAAATGCCATATACACATAAGCAACTGTGAAAATTCCTTTCGACTTCTGGGTCCCAATTACAAACAATCAGGACTCAAAAAAAAAAAGTCTCCAGAGGAAAAGTCAAGCTGTGTGCATGAAGGACAGAGGCAGGGAGGGTTCCCTGGTCATTTGATGAATAAACCAGTGCCTAAGCATAGCCGATTATGTAAAATGCATAAATTGCAATGCAACCATCAAAATGGAATTACTTACGCAGCCATCCATTAAAAGCTTCTTCAAGTTGACTTCATTTAGGCCTCAAAGTTCAGAGCATAATCTCATTATCACAGTGCTCTCTTTCCTTCCCGTGGGAAGCCACAAACCAGAGCCACTAAAAAGTTTCCTTGACAAGTCATGGTTAGACGAGGAAAAGAAAGCCTGAGAAACTTCATGAAGAATGTTTGTGCTCTGTTCAGGTCTCACCTACCTTCCCCTCGGATAAAACGACCTCTCTATTAATTACACAACTTTAAACAGTGCTGGCACTCTAGGAGTTATTGAGACTCTGTAACATCAACGGGCTGGACTTCCTTAGCAGACAATGTTAAGGATTTTCCATATCTACTTTATTCTTCCTATGTCTATATTAACACATGCTTCTATGCATCTCCTAAGTAAACTTGTGTTTGATGGAAACAGAGTTTTTAAAACAATGAGTTCAACTCTANCTGACCTCCCTCCTTCATAGCAAAAGAAAACCAAGGCCCAAACAGCTGAGCTCAGGTCATGCAGCAAGCTGACCCTGGGACTCCTGCTCCTCACCCCACACCCCGTAAAATGTCTACCTTAGCAGTGCAAAAAGATGTTACCACCCTGCAAGTCAAATTCCCCCAAAGCTACACTGAATTTTAGAAGAGAATCAAATGGAGGAGACTGAACATACACCATGAAGAAGAAAGTAAAATTCTCCTGCTTTTGTGGATCCAAGAGATATCCTTTCACCAGCCAGCGGCTACCCCTCTCCTGCCTCTTCTCCCACTGCTCCTTAAACTAAACTCATGACCTTCCAGGATCCGACTTCGCACAAGTGTGGGAAGCATCTGTGTCCTGTGTGTTTATAAGGCCCTCACGCAGCACACTTGGCTGTTCAAATATGCCAGCTGCTCTTTTTGCACATAGAGAACAGGAAGAAGGACCATCCCTTGTCCCTGAGGGAAGTGGGGGATATACAGCGCTCTGGGGACTCTCCGAAGAAAAGTCCNTGTGCAGCAGGGTAAGAAGCCAAAGGTGGGAAACTGATCGAGAGAATTCTGAAGTTTTGTTTCTAACATGTTACATACTCCAGTTGACAGTTTTGATACTTTTCAGTTATGAAGATGTGGTGAAGACTAGCATCCGGGATTTCCATATTTACTGATTAAAATGTAACATTTCCACTTTGTGCCAGTTAACTTACACATCCTAGACTTTAACCAATCATGTAAGATGTACTGAATTTTAAAAATCAAAACATTATTCCAGGCATAGTGGAACATGTAATTCTGAAGCTGAGGCAGGAATATTATGAGTTCAAGGCTAGCTTAGTATATGCACACACACACACACACACACACACACACACACACACACACATACACACACACTCCACATTTTTTCCTAAAGCAGTCTAAACAAGTTTGTCCTGGGGATTTCTAACAGAAATCTTATGATGAATCCATTTTAACCCTTAAAAAATTGCCATAGAGCTACAGCGACTAAACCCAACACAGCTGAAGCACCGACAGCTAAGGTAGGTCTAAGAGATAAAGTAAGATCATGTCAGNGCTTCACAGATTCATATCATACNGCACTGTCTCTGAGTGGCCAGCAGAAGGTGGCATAAAGGATGTGTGANCTGGGACTCATGTTCTTTGTTTTTCCCTCCCTCAAGTGTGAGTCAATAATTCAAAACCACCATGTGACATATCAACAAGTTAACAAGTAAAAGGGAATGCTGTCTCCTATATGTATATAAGAAGTATGAATATATTAATAATGTATATTACAATGAATTAATATATTATAATGTGTGCATATTAATGTATACATGCATTATTACACTGTATATCAATAATATATGTTATTAATATAGAAACAGACCAATAGTAGGAGGGTGTGAGACAGGACAGCACATAAGTTGCTCTGCGTTCTAGAGGTTTCCACTTTTCTAGACTTTTTATTCTAGAGGTTTCCACTTTTCTAGACTTTTTACAGCAAACAATCAAAAACTTCACAAAATTAATTAATTCAGAAAAAGGCTTTATTACTTTAATGCCATAATAGGTAAACTGTGAAATGAGATACTGAGCAAGTTAAGTGAAGGGATGGACACTGGACCAGCAGACGGCAATTAAAATGTCACCATATCTTATAGCAGATGACAATTAAAATGTCACTGTAACTTCTAGCATGTGTCTGTGAGGTTATGTTCCTTTCATATAGGTTAGCTAGTTATGATGTCAAGAATGGGATAAGCGCGAATAGAGGATAGACTAGACGGTGGTGGCGATGACCACAGGGATGATTACATTATGGAAGCAGCAGCAGTGGCAACAAAGCTTATTGATCTTTCTTCTATTGTCCACAACTTATTAAGCATGTGACATAAGCAGGACGCTGAGATTCACCCCGCTGTTGAGAGCAATGCTCCGGACTACTACAGTCCAAAGTACCAGAACCAAGACTCAACAGAAGCCCTCACAGGAACATCATCTCTTTCCAGCATCCTTAGTACAAGCCGTCTACCAGACTCTCCTCCCAACACCCTTTTCTAGATGAGGAATTGCTCCATCTCCCTGCCGCCTCCTTTCCTGGCAGCCCTTTCCATTCATGTACATAGGAAGTTGCTCTGTAGACATATGTCTATAGTACTGGCAATATGGATGGAGCAGGATAGACTTGAGACTCAAGCTGGTCAAATCAGATTCCTGTCTGAGAAATGTATACAGAAGTACAGCAGAGCCAAGGAATCAACCCTCTAAATAGTTGGAATAGGAACCATTGGAAGTATCTAACTTAAACATGTGGAAATGCAGCAAACCAGACTACAGTGAGATAGGACAATGATAGACATACGTTAAGAGACACGCAAGGAGAGTCCTCAGCTGTGTACAGTCCTGGTTCCTGCTTCTTAGTGGGGTCAGTCCTGCCCGTGGATTTCCTTAGTACCCTTTAGAGTACTAAGTTTGTTTTCTTTAGGCTATCTCTGCTAGATCTTGGCTCTGAGCAAATGACTTATTGAAGAACTTCCTACATAAGAAATTCCCCATGCCCAAGCATAGATGACAGAATGACATGGATACAGAATCTGGGGATAAGGAGCAATTATTGAAAAAAAAAAAAGAAGAAGAAAAAAAATGATGGCTAATCTTGGTGGTCAATTTGACTGGATTTGGAATCAGCTCAGCCACATCTCTGGTTTAATCTGTAAACTAGGAAGGACTAACAAAGAGGGAAGACCCTCCTGAAGAGCCCCTGAGAGGGCAGCAGCCTCTGGTGGTAACTCAGACACAATGAGGTCAGAGGGAAAGGCAGTCCTGCTATTGCCTGGCCACCTACACTTCTTCCTGGTGGGTGNGTCTACCCTGTAGCCGCCATCCTTCCCTGACATCAGAACCCAGCTTCCTCAGTCTTTCAGTACGGACTGGAGACCAGCAACTCCCAAGAAATGCTCCAGGCCTTCAGTGCCAGAGACTGCTCGGACCTCCAACCTCACAGGATGAGCAGCTATGGGATTGTGGGCATCCAGACAGTCATTGTTGGACTACTAGCCCATATCCTGCAATCCAATTTGATAATTCCTTTTTATTATAACATATTCATTCTTACAGTTCTGTTCCCCTAAAGAGCCCTAACTAATATGGAGATGGTGAGAGGAGACTCCCATAGATTGTTATTATGACTTATGCTGGAGAGAAAACTGGACAAGGACCAACCCTTCCACTAGAAGACCTCACATCTACCATCTCCATATCTNCCTACTTAGTACCTCTCTCTCCTGCTAACAGTATTCCTCTCTGTGGAAAACTCCCTTCCATACCCAGCTAGCACTGTGTATCTCTTGGAGGATGTCTACCTTAAACAATGTAGCCTAAGGAGTTCCACAANTTCTCTATGAACTATAGTCACACCCACTCTCTACTGGAGGCTCAGAGGAATTAAGCATCTTGGCCTAAACCTTGACAACGAACTACACCAGTATCTGAACCCAGGAATCTCCAATGTTAAAATGCTAACTTTCTTCACACCATTCCCTCTCCCTTATAAACTAATATATCTTAACAGAAACTCATTGAACCAGTATTTTCTGACCACTTTCTACACATGCTACTAGAAGTCAGTGGCAAAAGAAACATGATACAAATTATGGGGAAACATTATAATTTTCATTACAAATTCTTAAATCACAATCCCCAAGCAATACCAGCTTCTGCAAGGGAAAGAAAGTTAAGGGAGGGAAGGGTAAGGGAGGTGAGGTGTGTTTTCTTTCTGGAAAATCAGGAAAGCCACCACATCCTGCTGCCCATGGACCCTGAGAGAACAGTCTATTCTAAAACAACTTTCCTGTGATTTCTGTGAAAATAAAGAAATTGTTTTTGATGAAGTCTTACAGAGATAATGGCTTAGAACAAATGTCAGGGACAAAGTTAAATGCTAGACACAGACATTTTGTCCTTAGTGGAAAAACATGTAAGAGAAAAATCACCAAAAAAAAAGATCAAGTCTCTATTTTCACAGCTGGTAAATTGTGGCCGTTAACAGCAAGTGAATTTCACACTTTGTTTAACCTCGGAAGCCTTTTTCTCCAACAAAGTCTTGTATAGAAAACCACAACTGAAATATCTACAAGCAAACCCTGCTTACCTAACCCAGGCCTCTCAGGTACCCAAGTGCANCTCCAGAACCCACGTCTTCCCAGACCACCTCCGCTCTGCTCTAATCTGAAAGCTGGCAGTCATGACAAGCACGCTGAAGACAGTGTATCACACAGCAATCTGAAAGCCTGTGACAAAGCAATGACATACCTGAAAAGTTGTTCTTGGAAACCCAACAATAACAAGATGATAATTGCTGACTTGCTAAGTGCTTACTATANGCCAGACTTTAAGACTTTTTATATGAATTACTTTATATGAATTACCTCACTAGTCCTAGAAACAGGGGCCACTGCTAGCACACAGGAAAGAATAAACAGAAACTGACAAAGCCCATGAAACTGCCTACAGTGACAAAGCAGGCCAGTAGAGCCATAAGCAAAGGGATTACAGTCCAGGTAGTCTGGGACTCTGGTGCCTGGTGACTGGTAGGGTGATGTGGATCCCAGGGGGA
>LZPO01097341.1:15295-28746 GCA_001675575.1 Neotoma lepida | reverse complement strand
GAGTGGTACCTGCATGCTGTTTGCAGCACTTACGGTGGATATTTATTGCTTTCAACTGGCTAGTTATTTTCAGCAAATTATCATTATATCGCACACAGACATGCATTGGTCTCTAGCTCAGGGGCATGGAAGAATACATAAGTTAAGATTAAAGCTATGCATTAGCTTGGGTTGTAAAAATGATTACATGGGAATCCAAGGCAATTAAAGTTGGCTGTTAACACTGTTCTCTTAAAGGCAAATTAAACAGGCTGAATGCACAGCAGGATATCAATCTTAAGTGATCTACTATACTCCAAAGTGTAGTGTTNGCTCAGCGGAGAGGCCCAGAATAAGTTCCATTCTCTTTGAATGTAAGAGATATTTTTATTTTCCTAAAAGTGTGTGGACACTCTTACTCCTTGGATTGCCTTTGGTACTGACAAATGATTCTTATTCATGATCTTCCTCGCAGCCTCCATCACAGAACTCAGCAGGAGAGCTGACTATATCTTATTCCTGCTCACCATCTGCTCCCCACACGTTGCATTAAAAATTCTTTTGGCAAGGATAAACAATATAGTCACCCCACTGTTAGTGACATTGGGGGATGGGTGGAGAAGCTATACACCCCATATCANGAAACATAGAAAGAAAATAGCTCAGCCCAGGGTCAGAGAATGTTCTCTTTTATTTTAAGAAGTATTGTTATTAAAATGATGTTTTGACATCAACTTGCGATATATGTGCCTACACAACCAATTTACTGTTCCCAGGGTTAAAAATACACACTGCAATGTGTTTGATGTACTAATAAAATCGTGGCCTCAAACATACTCTTAGTAGTAGCAGCNTCTGAGAGGCCAAAATTATTCTCACTTTGAGGTAAGTAAAATCACAACTAAACAAGAAAAATCAAGGTGAGGATATCACTTCTACACAAGAGCTAAGTATGTTACCATAGTATATGAGTATTCTGAATTCGGTTTTCTTTTTGTTACTTTTATAATTAACCTCCAGGGATATTATCTATAATAAAGAAGCAGAAAATAACATAGCATTATGAAAGCATTTCTTTCTCAAACTATTATAACANTGAACAAGATCAAGTTGAGAACCCAGCCACCTACAGTATTAACACTGGCATGTTCACAATGCATGAAAATTACTGACTTTTTCCCCAGGGTTAAAACCATCAGGTCCAAACTCTGGCAGTTAGATAAATGCCAGCAGTCCTCTGGAACTTGTGAAGCCCCTTCCCCTCTACCAAAGGACCTATTTCTTTATCACTGGCAGAAGGCTAAGTNGCTATCTGTGGTGCCTATTAGCATATCAAAGTGCATGCTGGCCTCCAGGCTCCTTCAGTATCACAAGTACCAAACCACATTTCAGAGCCCATGATGGCATGCATCCTGGCTCTTCTCACTGTGCCCCTCCCTTATCCTAAACTTCTCCATCATGGGCTNCCTTCCCCCTGCCACTGCCCACCAGGTCAGCTGNACTTCGGTCAGTACTAGGTGCCTTTCAGTCTGCCTAGCACAATCTAAATTTCCCTCTACAAATAAAGATCAGAAATATGTGGCTTTAGTGTGTATGTTCTAGGAACTAACAACAGACCTAGCAAGCACTGAGATGGTGTGGAAAGCACCCCTGAGACATGGACAGGTAAAGGTGCTCCCTAAGAACAGAATGTGTGTCTCATNATGCGTTCAGTTCTTCCTGTTTGGAATAAGCATATAGTTCCTTCAGTAGCAAAACATATCACCCATTCAGGAAAATATTATAATACATAAAAGCACTTATAACAACTGGCAAGCTATTGCTGACAGTTATTTAAACAGTAGCTACCTTTGTAGCATGTGCTAAATGTTTTGTGCTTAGAACGNCATTTAATATTGGCGGCAACCCTACTGCTGCCTTGATCTTACATCTGAAAAAAGCCCTAAGTTGCCTTTGTCCATACAGCTATGCAAAGCCAACCCAGGGGTCAAAGGAAAAAAAGGCACATTTTTAAACATTTGTTTATGCANCCAAAGATACAGCTGTTTTAAGTNTAAAATGGATGTTGGGAATTCTGAAANACTNAATTTAANAAAATGCTGATAAACACATGAGCAGAGCAACCAAGCTGACAGAGGCCAAATTTATAGGAGCAGAGAGAGCCAAGGTGAGGAATAGGCACAGCCAGCAGCAGATCTGAGTGCAGATTCTACACATCAGTGGTTAACACTGAGGCACCAATAATTCATTGATCACCCTAAAGAAAGAAATAAATGCACTTCCCCTTGGAGTCACTTAACCAACAGTCAATCCNCATGTCAATTCTCTGTGTCATGNACCCTGTGTCTTCTGTCCTCTGTCCATCTNTTGTATGAGTNTGAATCTGTGTGTGCCTGAAGAAGGTTTTCTTATAAATTTGTCCCTGTGTATGTTTATCTTGGTNTGTGAGTCTTGTTGTGTGATTGTGTGTGTCTGTATGTGTGAGTGCTGCTGTCTGTACCTAACAAAGGGTTCTGCTCTGTATTTATTGAATAGCATAGAAATAATCAGATGGGGAAGAAATATGATAGCTTACAGAGCTCTTTAACAGAGTTCTACAATAGATTAAGTCACTGGCTCCAAAAGATCCAAAAGACCCAGACGAAAACACCATTGTTTATCAACCAATATCCATACATGCCCACTTTCAACCTTTCTGGTGGATTTTAGGAAGTTGCTTTCAACTTCTGTATTTGCTACTTTCAGCAAAAGATACACATGCATTGTGTCAGGGGCACAGACGATGAGATTGCAGCTACACATTGTCTTGGGTTGTAAAAGTTGATTACATGGGAAATGCAAGGCAAGTAAGGTTGATTGTTAAATTGTTCTCTTAAAAGCAGATTAAACAAAGAGTCGGAGTGCACAGTAGAACAGCAGTCTTGAGTCTTAAGTGGCTTCCAGGTGAACTATTAACTTTGGCTGTGAGGTCCAGCAAAGATTCCAGTCTCTTAGAATGTTAAGAGATATTTTCATAATATTGCATCATCACAAGCCTGCTTGGAGGGAAGGACAGTAGCAAGGCCCTCACAAGTTCATCAGTAGGAAAGTCAAGACTCAAAGGCACTGTGGCTCTCCACACTCAGAGAGGCTGGAAGCAAAAGCAGACCAGAAGCACCAATTGAGACCAACAAACAGCCTGTGCTAAAGTAAAAGCAAGCAAGGCTGGGCAAACTAATGTTGACTCTTGCTACATACCACCAGCTTCTTTCCAACAGCTATGAGAATAATCAAAGTGTCAGAACAATTGGACATCCCATCTTTACTTCAAATTGCTTTGTCTAAAGAGTCCCAAAGTAAAACAAAACAAACAAACAAAAACAAAAGCCAAAAAACCTCCCCAAACAGTCTCTGAGTTCAAGTAGCTGCTGGGGTTTCAGCCTTTGTGCAGCAGAGGCCACAGTGGAGTGGCAGGGACCAGGAGATGTCCAAGGGAACGACCAACAAAAGACAGAACCCCAAGAACACTGAGGCTGCAGAGACCAATGGCTCCAAAGTAGCCCTCCTGCACAGGGTTCCATGTGGAGCCTGCTATACTAAGAGGGACCTGAGAATCAACTCCGTGCAGCCATGCCAGCAAATCCCTGCATCAGTTAGTGTTTTTCTCAACCCTGGGTAGCAGTTATGGCCATAACTCGTCAAAGGGCTGCNGCTATGTGACTGTTGAGTTCTCAATCCCTGAATGAGACATCTTTGTTCCCAGCTCAGGGAACACCAAGGATGAAGGGGTAGAAAGAATCTTAGGGCCAGAGCATGTGGAAGAATGCTGAGGGATGCTGTCTTCTGGATATGCCATGGATATGCCATGCCATGGCATTTGTGAACTCACTGAAGTTATGGTCCCCTTCTCAAGACCAAGCCAATAGTCAGTCACTATTCCAGCAGAAAGCACTAATCAGACACAGTAGATTAAAAATTTTTTAAAGAGGACATGAGGGTTGTGGAGGAGGGGTGTTGGGGAGCGACAGGGGTGGGAAGGAAGAGTTAGGAGTGGATATGAGCAATGTGAATTGTCAGAATAAATTTGAACTAAATCAAGAAAACAATTGCTTCCAGTGATCCATCACTAAAACCTTTTACAAATGAGTATCACAACAGCTCACATCTGAGAAGACAACACACTAATTCCTCCTATGCTATGTCTGTTTTCTATGCCTGTCCTTTCCAGCATGAACTCCATTTCTTTTTTTCCTGAGGCAGTCTCCCTCCTGCACACATGACTAAGATAATCTCCTTAGAAGAGGATAATTCGTGGTCCTTAGTTTAGGCTTTGTGTGTATGTGGGAAATTAAAAGACTGTAATTCTCGGTAAACTCATACACAGCTTTACTAGTTGCCAGAAGGGCCCCAAATCTGAGGGCCTCTGTTCCAAGTATAAGATTGTTAGTGTTTCTCTCCAACACCCCACAAGACTCATGGTGTTCAAGGCATAGTCTCCTCGTAAGTCACTCAAGGGAGGTGGCAGAACCCTAGCAAGCAGGGCTGGTGGACAGTCCTATGGATTGGAATATGCCCTTGACACGTAGTTCAACCCTACCCTGCTCTTATGCAGCTAGTTGATGATGCAATTATTTGCTTCACCAATCACTCCCTGCCCACTGCTCCTGGTTGTGACCTCCCAGTGTCCCCAGTCATGGAAAGCCATGATCATCAACTGGGATTTCGGAAACCATAAGCTAAAAATAAACCTCCTCTCCATGAGTTAATTTATGGNAGTAGGGGAAAGTTGCATGTTACATTAGTCATACCTAGGATAGAAAGAGGGAGGTGGCCCACAGCGGAGGCCGTGGGAATCATTCTTGTCTACAAGACTACCCTGCTTCTCTTCCCGCCAGCAGCTGCTAAGTGGAGCCTCATATCCTACCTTCAGTGTGGTGATATTTTGTGTATGCACTAACAAATAAAGCTTACCTGCAGATCAGAGGGCAAAGCCAGCCACTAGTTAGCCATAGAGGCCAGACAGTGGTGGAATACACCTTTAATCCCAACACTTGGGATCTCATGCCTTTGATCCCAGTACTTGGGAGACACACAAGCCTTTAATCCCAGCACTAGGGAAATTGAGACAGGAAGTGATACAGCTGGGTAGAGAAAGGAATATAAGGTGGGAGAAGATAGGAGCTCAGTCCTTTCGGCTGAGGAGTTGGTGAGGTGAGAGGTGGCTGTGGCTTGTTCCTTTGTCTCTCTGATCTTTCAGCATTTACTGCAATATCTGGCTCCATATTTTTATTAAGACCAATTAGGAATCGTGCTACACTTCAGGCCTGAAACACCAGCAAGAAGGGACTCTGGGCCCTTCAGACTCTCCATGGTGTTTACCATTCCTGATATGTTCCAGAATTTTTTTAAAATGTAGAGACTTGATTGTTTGTTCTGAAATTCCTCCAATCATCTTTTTGCTTTGCCTGATGTAAACTAAAGTTCCTAGAAAAAAACAAAACAATTCCTCTGTGTTAAACATTCAAGGCTGGTTAGAGCTTCCGTAGTCGTGGGGATTTGGAACATTGCAGTCCCAAGCCATAGTATCTTGGGTTATCTTAAGAAGCTCCTATGTGACATGACTATTGTCTATCTCTATATGTGACCTAAGATCTTTGTAAAGGTAAATCCTTTTGGAATACGTAAACAGACCCCTACGTTCCACTAACCCAAAAGCTAAGAATGTCATTAGACAACATAAGTCCTATGGCAGGTACCCCTGATTCGCTGTAACCCACCTATATATTTAAAAACACATTTCTACCAGTGTATTTGAAAAGTTTCTGGATTTATAATCCCCTTTGTCTTATTACTATAAATACATAATGAAANTATTACCACACTCCATGGTATTTAGGAAAGCCTGAATCTGTGTTCCTGGGTCATAGCCACTCATATATGGTCTCAAAATAAACTACCTCTATTCCCTTTAAGAGAGGGCTGTTTTGAGTGGTCACTGACTTCCTCCCCTTCTTATGCTTGGTAAATGCATTTGGCTGAAGGCTCCTCCTGGTGAGCCATACCACCTCACCCCACCCCCCATGCAGTCTGCAGAGGTTAAAACCTTGGCTCCCTTGCAGCTTGTAGGAGTCAAAGCCTTGGCACCCATGCAGTCTGCAGGAGTCAAAGCCTTGGCCCCATGCAGCCTGCAGGAGTTAAAGCCTTGGCCCCTATACAGCCTGTCAGAGTTAAAGCCTTGGCCCCCATGCAGCCTGCAGGAGTTAAAACCTTGGCCCCCATGCAGCCTGCAGGAGTTAAAGCCTTGGCCCCCATTCAGCCTGCAGGAGTTAAAGCCTTGGCCCCATGCAGCCTGCAGAAGTTAATTAGCCTGTTTTATAATCTGGGAAACTGGACCAAAACCGGCTCAGCAGGAAAAGGCACTTGCTGTCAAGCCTGTTGATGCACAGGTCCTGCANGATGAAAGTCAAGGAAAGTCAACTCCTAAAGTCCTCCACACAAACTGAACATTAAAAAGAAAACGCAAGAAATTACGCGTGCATTTTTAAAACTAAGTTTCATACTTCTATGGGGAGCACAACGGGGGAGGAAAGAGAAAGGGGGTGGGGGAAAGGACCCCAAGATTTCCAAACAGCACTCATCTACAGCTGCAGACCGGATCATGTGTACCCTAGGTAGCCCAGGCTCACCAGTCCCTCCTGTCTTTAACATCTAGGCCACTGCACCAGCCCAGGGCCAGGCTACCTGCCACACTGACAGCATCTGAGTGTGACCTTTGAAGCCTGCCCCTGAGTGACCCCAGAGAGAATTCCAATGTGTGTTCAGTGACCATAAACAACCAGTCACTTTCCCTTTCTGCTAGTGGACAGGAAGATAAAAATATCACCTAGGGGGGAGGGGGAGCTCTATCTCCAGCTGCTTTCTCATGCACGTTTCCTGTCTGTTTGCAACCTAACTGGAGCTAAAAGAAGCCACCCAGAGCCTCTTCATATTTTAATTACACTTAGTCAAACCTTTGACAAGAAAAGGGAAACAGTGCCACCTAACTGCCCAAGAGGCTTTGTTCTTGGGGCTGATTTTTTCCCTGTTACTGCATATTAATGATCAGCCATACCCCNCTACATGGAAGTCGTTGCTATCTCANCTGATGATGATTTCACAGAGGAAGATCCACAGCAGCAAAATGGCAATTTCANTGAACTTACACCTTCAGTCAGCACATGCGCCAGCCCTTGTGGGTAACCGGGAAATGCTGGATTAACGAGATGTTTTATTAACCTTAAGAAGCTTCAGATGAATTTCTTTTATGATACATTGATATACTCAAAATATCGAGACTTTTGGTTCATTCTAAAACCATATCTTCCATATCAAACATTCTAAGTAACTGATCACTAGCAAAACATGTTTTTTTTTTAATCCCATCAATAATCAAAACATTTTTAAAAAGGAATAAATGAAATGCATGTCAACATGTTTCAAAGTATAAAGTACCCTGAAAATACGATACTTTTAAAATACACTTGGTTTAGTATTAATAAGGTACGTGGAGGATAATTATCCCAAGTTAGGATGTTATGGATCATGGCCTTGAAAGGTGTTTTTACTGATACAGTGGATTTGATAATNATCAGTGATGAACCTTCTAAANCTCAGAGGGAGCCTGGAGCATCTCCATATGCCAACTCTCTCTGCCTCCTCAGGACCTGAGTTAAGTGCAGAGCCATGCTCTCTCCTCAGTCATGGACGGCTCCTCCCCTGGAGTTTCTATACTGTGCCTGTGGATACAGAGTGAAGTAATACAGACATATAAAGACTCGCAGAAATTCCAGAGATGGCTTAGAAGAAGAAAGAAAAACACGTGAGCCTCAGGAAGCCTTCCAAAAGCCCTACACATAGCAGCAATCAATCAATCAATAAATAAATAAATAAATAAATAGATAAATAAATAAATAAATAAATAGCAAAGAGCTGAATGGTAGACTCCAAAATCAACACATCCTTTCTGAAAACTAAAGTCTACAGACAGGAAGAGATGGAGAACCATCACCCACCCCTAGCCCTATTACAGACACTGGATTTGAATAAGAATGGCCCCCATAGGCTTCTGTATATGAATGCTTGGTCCCCAGTTGGTGGAACTGTTTGGAAAGGAGTAGGTGTGGCCTTGTTGGAAGAGATGTGTCACTGGGGGTGAGCTTTGAGGTTTCAAAAGCCCAAGCCATCCCAGTCAGTGTGTACTCNCTCTCATTCACTTTTGTCCATGCCCTCTGCCTTAGGCCTGGTGTTTAGGGGGTAAGATGTCAGCTCTCAACTGCTGGTCCAGTGCCANGCCTACCTGACTGTTGCCTTTCTCCCCAACGTGATGGTGGTCATGATCTCACCCTCTGAAAGTGTAAGCCCCAAATAAACTCTTTCTTCTATAAGTTGTCTTAGTCATGGCNTCTTATCACAGGGATGAAAAAGTAGCTAAGACAATGCCTTTATAGACTCTAGTCAACAGTGATGAACACACCAGTGACATCAAAAANAATCTCAATAATCATCACATCCATGTTTAGAGGGATGTGGTTATGGACTAACCATATATACCATGTTAATTTCCAGTTCTTATAAGCATCATTTATAGATATCATTACTTACTTCATATATATTTCAGAATCTTGATTTTGAATAGTTGTCAAACACCATTAAAATATTACTTTGGAAGCTGGAGAGATGACTCTATAGGTAAGGGCAGAAGAGCAATAAAATACTACTTTGTAAATTTGAGCCTTTATTGCTTCTTACAGAATATTCAAACTGAAAGAGTACAGNGTAACCTAAGTGTACTCCACTCCCCGGGCAAGAACATGGCTTATAAAATGTTAAATACATAAGATACAAGTACAAACAAGGGAGAAACAGCATGAAAGGGCTTGTGTGTCATAGCTGAACTACAGCTAGACAGGCTCACAGACTACAAGGAAGTAGCCCCTCCAGTTCACACTCTTAAAGAAATAGGAGAGAGTACTTCAAAGGTCCTCACTGTTCCAAGGTAAGAGTCACGAGGAAAGTGTGGGCCCAGCATACACAGGGAAGCTCTAGGCTTTAAAAAGCTGTTTCACACTGCATGTTTGCACCCACTACATGACCAGGACAGGCCTGACTGGGACACAGGGGCACTGGGAAAAAACAAGAAATGTAAGTATACATAAAGATACAGTAAGAGGCCCAGAAGCATCTCCATTACAGGGACAAAAGGGACATGCCCCTGCCTCAACCCAAACCTCAGCAACTTTAGGATCAGGAAAGCTGAAACCTAGCCCTCAAACAAGGGTCCATGTCTCTAAACCATGGCTTCAGCCAGGGTACCCAGCCCATGCTTTTAGCATACTATCTATTTATTCAAGTGGTTTTTCTGTTACTCATTTTTTTAATCCCAAGCACACGACCATCTGCCAGGGATCCTGCAAAAACATGCCTACATCAGCTAGAATGTTAGAAAAGGACACTTCCAACTTTAATAAGTTTTCTCACTTTCTAGAAACACCCACAATATCTGATAGAATAAAATAATATAATTTGGGATAAAGTGGTAAATTCAACTGCTTAAGCACATACATGCAAGAATTTACAGCTATGCACACACACACAACCCAAGTGCAGATTAAACGGCACACTCCAACTTCAGACCATTTGGTCATTGTAAGCTAAATAAATATATCTATGCACAATCTAGCCTCTGGTGGTACCTAAATCAAGATTTGATCATAAAATATATAACCAGAAATATGATTGATTGTAAATATGAACAACACCTGGCAAGTTAAGTTAAAACAGTTATTGACTGAGAACCAACATTCAACCATAATATTTTCATTATAGGGTTTAAATTTTGGAAAAATGAAGATGACTTTGGAAATATAAAAATTCATATGAAATAAGTTCATTTACATAAAATAATAGCAATGACAGGAAAGAATAATTGATATTTCTAAACTCTAAGCAAAAGTAATTTGCCCTTTAGCAAATGATTTTATGTCTTTATCATTGCAAGTAACTGAATGAATTTCTTTAAAACTATCCAAAGCTTTGNGCNGCAATTGAGAATAAAGGGAAGTCTCTCACTCACAGGCNAATTNTTTTCATTTTACATGACATTTCTGGAGTGGCATGAGCAAGGCCTATGGCATGGAAAAAACCATTGCAACACAATCTCCCTGCCTTCAGGGAGATGGAACCTCACACTTGATGCTCAAAGAGGTTAAAAACCTCATTTATGCTTCTTTGAATTTTTAACTTCACGCCATCTCACAAGAGTCAAAAACTAGTTTAGCATTGCTCTAATGTTTCATGCTTTCNCACAACAATACAGCTCTAGATAAAATGAGCTATATACTTTGTGTATAAAATCTTTCCAAGCATTGATTATAACTTTGGGAAATGATGTCACTGAGTGAAAACCTACTCAAAGATTCTCCTTCCCAGATGTGACCCACCTGCCCCCGAATTTTCATTGGCCCTTTTCAGTGTGAATCTAGATATAGACACAAGTACAGACTTTAATTCTCTAGGTTAATCAACCCGACCAGGCACGACAGCACACACCTATAATTCTAGCAGTTAGGGGCTGAGGCAAAAAGGCTCTCAATTTCAAGTCCAGCCTGGGCCAAACAGTAAGACCTTGTCTCAAAACACAAAAACAAACAAAAGTCCACAGCCTGTTAATTTCTCCATTTTACTACATATGTATAGGTATTGACTGTTTTGAGAATTTACCAGCACAAGGGAAGTTATTTTCCTACTAATTACACTTCAGGATCCTAAGGAAGATTTCACAAGTATTTTGTGAAAGTCTGATAGAGTTGAAATCCCATATCAGGAAACATTCAGGAATAATTTTCCAGATGAGGTTAACCATTCAAGTGGTCACTGTAATCCCAATACTTAGAGTGACTAATGCCAGAGGAGGGAATGTTCAAGACTGGCTTGAGCTTCATTTCGAGGCTCTGTCTTGAAGAAATAAATAAATAAATAAATAAATAAATAAATAAATAAATAAATAATACAGTGTTCCAAGTGAAAAGGAAACAGAGGTGGTCTAGGTACCTCAAGCCACCACCACTGTGTGCCTGACAGGGCTGGTGAGTATGAGTCCCAGGAACATGGGAACGTGAGGCTCTATCTCCTGTAACTTATTTAAAACACTTACTTTTTCAGTTCCAAAAGAAAGAAAGATGCATGGAATCTGGACATCTATGTAACTATGATAGCCTCAAGGATAGAAATTTCAAGTGGCATGGATTAGAGACAGGCAGCGGCAGGGGGAGACAGGAAGAGAGAGAGAGAGAGAGAGAGAGAGAGAGAGAGAGAGAGAGAATTGATGGATAAAATTATCTCTCTACAAATAACTTAAGCTGTTTCTTTTTATTTCTGGATTCAAGTGACATCTTTAGAGACTTAGGCCAAAGAAAATCTGAAGAAATTTTAATGGTCACACACAAAGGCATTACTATTGCTGAATTTCTTATCTTCATGTGTGACCCAACACTCAATGAGCATCTTTGAAAGGACAGTGCTTTCAATTTTCATAGAGTGAGACAGATCTTACTCCTTGCGCACCATATGTCAACAGGGGCCACATGAACAATGCAGAAATGACACAAGNCAGGAAGGTGTCCCTCATCTCTGCACAGGGTTGATTAAATCCTGCCCTTCTCCTTCCATCTACAATACAGCACCTCAGGATCCAGCTGACAAAACAGCAGAGCTGGCCTGAAGGTAACTAGGCCCTNTCCCTATGTCACCATCCACAGGTAGCCCCTAGGTGCCATCTGTGGAGCAGGACAATGAACCTGACAAGGATGTCCTAAATTTCACTTGCACTCCCTGCCCTCTCCCTTACCTTTTCCATCCCAACCCCTCTCCTAGAGCCTTTGGGCCTNACACACAGCAGCTGGCCCTCCTGAATGAGCTACAAACACCAAGGGTATTTCTTGAGCANAAAAGATGGAGTGCCTCATGCCTCACGCAGAGACNGGGCACATCACCTGTACTTGTAAACACTACTGACACATGAAATGCATGAATCAGTTGGTAAAAGTATCACATGACAACATGGAGGAGGCTCAGAGGAATCAGCCTGTGTTAGTGTGAGCTGCCTGGAGAAAGACTAAAATCTAGGTATGTGTTTAGCTCCTGAAATCTCTACAGCCCAAGGCCAGCACAGCCCTGATCAAAGTTGATAATAAATATTTACAGAATGAACGAACATACGCTCACTTAGCAAATACAGCAGAAGTATCATGATTCAACTGAACAAACACATAAAGAAACACCACTCTATAGTAAAGTCCACCAAGCTATTGGCTATAACTTTGCTAGAAAACTCGGTTATGAAAACAAATGTCAATATGATGCATAAAGAAGAAAAGAAAACACCTCATGAATCTGACCCCCAGCCCCAAAAGACAGATGACAGATGGACACATATATGTGTACACACATAGACATATGCATCTGGACACATGTGTGTACATANATACACATATGCATCTTAATAGAGAAAATTCCATGGACCGAGACCCTGGAAGGCTAAATCAGAGTTCCAAATCAGCCATTACTCAGTTGGATAAATTTGGGTAAATAAGTTCTTCAAGCTGCTATTAATAATTCAGGTCCTTCCCACACCGGGAATAAGAATAACAGCACTTCCTGTCTGACTACTCATCAACAGCCACATCTACTATCCTAGAGACTATTTTTACAAGAGAACATGAGTTTTGGCATATTAAGAATTTCTTTTAATTTAAGTAGCTGGTTTTCTGGGGCTTCACTGACATTCTGACTTCTGTCCAGCTTGGAATTCAAAGTAAGTAACAGGCCAGCCAGGAATATGTAGCAAGANCCTGTCTCAACCACACCAAGCCACACCCCATCCCACCAGACTAAATTTTGTGAGTAACTAAGAGTCAGGTTGATTGAAAATGTAAGAACTGACCTTTAGCCCTATGTTTTGTTATTATTATAGTCAGATATTGAAGAGAAAATCAAGGTTCTTTTTTTTTTCTTTTGCTTTATGGCAGAGAATATTCTTTAATTCCCATGCCATTACACCCTGTTGACCTGGTCCTTAGCACCATAAAGCTGAATTATTAGAGATGCTGCATAGTACCCAAAGTCCATAGCTTCTTCACTCCGTTTCTATGGATGGATAGAACAAAGTGTTTTTTCCCATTCTCACCTACAACAGTGGATTTATTGGGATTTATGTGAGTGTTTTCAGGGCATCTTTATACAGTGTTTCAGCTTAGAAGAGGTTAAGGTTAATAGACTATGAATTTGAGGCAGCATATTCACTTTAGAGGTTGTGGAGGTCCTGTTTGTGTGGCTGGCAATGCCCACTCATTTTTTCATGGTAGACCATCAGGAATAATTAAGGTATTTTACTTTGTAAGGCAGTTATCGTTGTCAGTCTTTCCAGAAGTGGATTACACCTGTGTCCAAGACAGNNC
>LZPO01097340.1:103805-132541 GCA_001675575.1 Neotoma lepida | reverse complement strand
TCAACTGGACTAAATCTGGAATGAACTAGAATCCAGAAATGGAGGGCACATTTGTGATCTGGATTTTGAGGCAGGAAGACAAACACACCTTTAATCTCGTTCTTGAGGCTGGAAGGCACACCTTGAATATGGGCCACTCTTTCTGCTGGAAGCCTATATAAGGACAATGGAAGAAGGGAGCATTCTTCTTNTTCACCTGCTTGCCCTTTCCTGGCCAGCACATGCCTTCCTTCACTGGCACTGGAACCAACTTCTTCAGGATTCCAGCGTATACAGAAGACCAGCTGAGATACCCAGCCTTACGGGACAGAGCAACTGTAGATTCTTGGACTTTCCGTTCACAGCCAGCCATTGTTGAATTAGTTGGACTGCAGTCTGTAAGTCATTCCAATAAATCCATATATATATATATATATATATGCACAGAGATAGATAGATAGATAGATAAAGATTCATACCACAAGTTCTGTGACTCTAGAAAACCCTGACTAATACAGATTTTTGTACCAGAGTGGTTCTAGAGAAACAGAAGTGTAAGGATGAATCTTTTAAGCATCTGGAATAGGCTTTTTAAATCACTAGCACCTTCAAATTCACCATCACCTTCAGCTACTGAAGCATCTTCAGTCTCTCTCTCTCCTGGAAGCTCAGAAAGTACTGAAATCCCAGGTGTAAACTGTATTTCAGACTTAAAGAGATAGATGCCTTTGGTTATCTTGATTCATCAATAATGAGTGGNATTGGTTTTAGTGACATTATATTTGAAACGTTTGATAGTTTGGGGGAAAATAAGGAAAATGATGCTGCTGGTTGGTTGCTCTTAGTATCTCTGGATAAATTGATAAAGGATAAGACTGAGCTCCATGATAAAATTAACTAACTTTAGAATACAGCAAAGGACAACAATAAACTTAGTGATAAAACTGATCAGCTCCAGATGCAAATAAACAGTCTAAAGTAAACGTGTCATGGAAGAGAATCTTCTTTCCAGAAGCCACAGTCCTCAAGTTGTGGAAAATCAAACTGAAGCCCTCATTATAAGGTGGGCTGAATTATAGCAAAAATTCAAGACAACCTNAGAGGNTGCCAGTGGTGAAAGTAAGAATACTAATTGGTAAGTATTGGGCTCCTATAACTTGGGATGGGAATGTGTGGGAGGACCCTATTGAAGCTGAGAACTTTGAAACCTCAGATTCTTAAAGGTTTATCTCACCCGAGGAAGTTGTACCTTCAGCCCTACCCCTGGAAATATTTTCCTTTTCACCTTTCACTGAGGAAATTAATCCTTCAGTGTCTGCTAAATTATCAGTGACTTTTTCTGAAAGAAATGCCAGGCAAGACAATACTGATGTTCCTCAAGGCCCAGCTACAGTTGCCTCTAGGCCTATAACCAGACTCAAGGCAAAGCAGGCTCCTAGAGGGGAGATAAAAAGTGTAGTCCATGAAGAAGTGTTCTATACTACTAAGGAGCTTAATGGCTTTGCTAATTCATTCAAGCAGAAGTCTGGGGAATAATGGTAGAATGGATTTTAAGGGTGTGGGATAATGGTGGAAGGAACATAAAACTAGATCAGGCTNAATTTNTTGATATGGGCCCTCTGAGTGGTGATTCTAGGTTTAATATGGAAGATTGCACAGGAAAGGTGTCAACAGTCTGTTTGAATGGTGGGCTCAAATATTTATCAAAAGATGGCCTACTGAAAAGGCATTAGGGATGCCTGATATCTTTTGCCTTAGTGTTGATGAAGGGATTTTTAAAGCTCAGGGAAATTGCAATGCTAGAGTGGATATGATGTGTAAAACCAAATCCTCCACAATGGGAAGGCCCAAAAGACATGCTCTTCATGAATCCTATAAGATGCAAAATAGTGAGAGGGGCACATTTGAAGAGTTTTGTTGTCACCCTTTTCCTTGTGCCAGAACTTAAGATTGGAGATACTACTTAAGCAGGGGCCAGGTGGCAGCATTAAATCACTAGAGGCAAGGTGATCTAAGCTATCATAATGCATAATGGGTAACATAGACAAGATAATGTTCATAATAGTCTATCCTGTAATGGTCAGCACAAGTCCATGACATGTATGGACCTTTGGGACTGGATAACCAATCTTGGGGATTCCAAGCACAAAATAGAAGATGCAATAAACCTACTGCATTTGTGTTTGATCTGTATAAGCAGAAAAATTCTCAAACAAATGAAAGAAAGGCTGAATTGGATCATGTCAAAGATAATCTTGGCCTGTGAGTCAATTTCCAGACTTGAGCCAGTTTGCAGACCCAGAACCCCTTGAATGAAGGGATTGCCAGGTTCCCGTAAGGAAGGACCCTGATAAGATACCTAAAAATTTTACAATTTGTCTTTCTTCAGTTTTTCCTCAGAGATACCTAAGGCATTTTACAAGGGTAACTGTACACTGGGGAAAAGGAAACAATCTGTCTTTCTGGGGTCTGTTGGATACTTGTTCTGAATTGACACCAATTCTGGGAGATCCCAAGAAACATTGTGGCCCTCTAGTTAGAATAGTGGCTAATGGAGANCAGGTGATTAATGGAGTTTTGACTGATGTCTGACTCACAGTAGGTCTAGTAGGTCCCAAACTCATCCTGTGGTTATTTCCCCAGTTTCAGAATGTATAATTGTGATTGATATACTTAGAAGTTGGCAGAATTCTCACATTGGTTACCTGACCTGTGGAGTGAGGGCTATTATGGTTAGAAAGGTTACATGGAAAAATCTAGAGTTGCCTCTGCCAAAGAAAATAGTGAATCAGAAACAGTATTGCATCCCTGGAGGAACTGCAGAAATTAGTGCCGCCATCAAGGACTTGAAAGATGCAGGAGTGGTAGTTCCCACCACACCTTCCTTTAACTCTCTTATCTGACCAGTACAGAAGACAGATGGATCATGGAGAATGACAGTTGACTATTAAAAACTCAACCAGGTAATAACTTCAATTGCAGCTGCTGTACCAGATGTAGTGTCCTTTCTTGAGCAAATTAACACATCTCCTGGTACATGATATGCAACTACTAATTTAGCAAATGCCTTTTTCTCGGTACCTCTCCATAAGGACCACCAGAAGCAATTTGCTTTCAGTTGGCAAGGCCAATAGTATACCTTTACACTTTTGCCTCAGTGTATGTATTAATTCTCCTGTCCTGTATCATAACTTGCTTAGAAGGGATAATGATTGTCTGTCTCTTCCAAGAAAATCACATTGGTAAACCATATTGATGACACTATGCTCATTGGACCAAATGAGCAGGACACAGCAACCACTTTGAACTCATTGGTANNAAATTTGTGTATCAGAGGATGGGAAATAAATTCAACCAAAATTCAAGGACGTTCTACCTCAGTGAAATTCTTGAGTCCAGTGGTGTGGGACCTACAGATATTCCTTATAAAGTAAAGGATAAGTTATTGTGTTTGGCCCCTTTCACCACCAAGAAAGAAGCACAGTGTTTAGTGGGCCTATTTGGATTCTGGAGACATCACATTCCCCATCCTACATATCCAGCCTATATACCAAGTGACTTGGAAAGCTGCTAGCCTTGTGTGGAGCCTGGAACAGAAGGCTCTTCAACAGGTCCAGGCTGTTGTGCAGGCTGCTCTACCACTTGGACCACATGATCCAGCAGACCCGATGGTCCTTGAGATGTCAGTGGCAGGTAGGGATGCTGTTTAGATTTGGCAGGACCCTATAGANGAATCACAGAAGAAACATTTGGGTGTTAGAGCAAGGCTCTACCATCATCTGAAGACAACTATTCTCCCTTTGAAAGACAGCTCTTGGCCTGCTATTAGGCCTTAGTGGAAATTGAATATTTGACAATGAACCACCAATTTACCCTGTGACCTGAAATGTCCATCATGAGCTGGGTGTTATCTGACCCACCAAGTCATAAAGTAGGACATGCACAGTAGCAATCTATTACCAAATGGAAGTGATATATACAAGACTGGGCCTGAGCAGGTCCTGAAGGCATAGGCAAGCTACATGAATAATTTTCCCAAATGCCTATGGTTTCCATTGTTACAATGCTGTCTACTGCCAAGCATTCACCTATAGCCTAATGGGGTGTTCCCTATTATTGGTTGACTTAGGAAGAGAAGACTAGGGCCTGGTTTACTGGTGATTCTGTACATCATGCAGGCGCCACCCAAAAGTGGACATCTGCAGCATTACAGCCCCTTTCTGTGACAACCCTGAAAGACACTGGTGAAGAGAAATCTTCATAGTGGGCAGAACTTTGGGCAGTACATTTGGTATAACAGTTTTTTTGGAAGGAGAAATGGCCAGATACTTGATTATTCACTGATTCATGGGCTGTAGCCAATGGATTGACTGGATGGTCAGGGACTTGGAAAGAGCATGAATGGGAAATTGGTAAGAAAGATATTTGGGGAAGAAATATGTGGCTAGATCTCTCCAAACGGGCAAAGGATGTGAAGATACTTCTGTCCATGTAAATGCTCACCAAAATGTGACTTAAGCTGAAGAGGAGTTCAATAATCAAGTAGATAGGTTAACCACTCTGTAGGCAGTTGGCCTCTTTCCCCAGCCATTCCTGACATTGCTCAATGGACCCATGAACAAAGTGGTAATAGTGTCTGAAATGGGGGTTATACATGGGCTCAACATGGGCTGCTGAATTGCAGATCTGCCAACATCAGAGACCAACACTGAGCCCCAGGTATGGCACCATTCCCCAGGGTGACCAGACAGCAACCTTGTGGCAGGTTGACTACCTTAAACTATTTCCTCCATGGAAAGGACAATGCTTTGTCCTTACTGGAGTAGATGTTTATTCTGGTTATCGATTTGCCTTTTCTGAATGTAATGCTTCTGCTAGAACCACCATCTATGGACTTACAGAATGTCTTATCCACCAACATGGTATTCCACACAGTATTGCTTCTGACCAGGAAACTCACTTCACAGCCAGAGAAGTGAGACAGTGAGCACATGATCATGGAATCAATTGGTCTTACCATGTTCCCCACCATCCTGAAACAGCTGGCCTGATAGAAAGATGGAATGGCCTTTTGAAGACATAGTCACAGCACGTACCAGTCAGATGGGAGCAGCATAGAGGGATGGTGCAGGGTTCTCTAGAATGCTGCATATGCTTTGAATCAGCATCCAATATATGGTACTGCTTCTCCCACAGCCAGGATCCTTGGGTCCAGAAATCAAGGGGTGGAAAAGGGAATATTTCCACTCACTATCACCCCTAGTAACCCACTAAGAAAGTTTTTGCTTCCTGTTCCTGCAACCCTACATTCTGCTGGCCTTTTTGGTTCCAGAGCGGCGAGTGCTCCTGGAAGGAGCAACAACAAACATTCCATTGAACTGAAAACTCAAGACTTTCCCTAGTCACTTGAGCTTCTAATGCCCTTAAACCAACAGGCTACAAAGGAATAACAGTGTTAGGAAGGGTGATATATCCAGACTACCATTGGGAAATTGGATTGCCGCACCACAATGGAGGTAAGAAAGATTATGTCTGGAGAATGGGAGATCATTTAGGGCATCTCTTGGTGCTACTGTGCCCTGTGATTAAAGTTAATGGGAAACTACAACAGCCTAGTCCAGGCAGGATGACAAAGGGAACTTTCCCATCAGGAACAATGGTATGGATTACTTCTCCAGGAAAAGAACCAAGGTCTGCTGAGGTGCTTGCTGAGGGTGGAAGAAATGCAGAATGGGTAGTGGAGGAGGGTTGTTCTAAATACCATCTAAGCCCACGTGATCAGTTGCAGAAATGAGGATTATAACTGACAAGAGTGCTTCTATTGTATTTTGTTAAGAATGTATTTGTGAATATGAGGGAGATCTGGCTGTAACATCTGTCATCCCATTGATAGCCAGGGTTGATTTGGCTGATCTGGCTGGCTAGGTGGGTGTCCCCTTCCTCCCTCACCGATCCATGTGCATCCCTCCCGAAGCTGCTAGCTCGGTCAAAGAGGATGACCTTCCCTGAACAGAGGAGGACCAGTCTTCAGTCAAGGGTATACGAGTAGCTGTGCTCCCCTGCTTGAACCTCCAAACAAGCTCTCAAGAATGTATTTTTACAGATGGTTGTGTTTTCTTTCAATTTCCTTATCATATGTTGTAACATCAAATAAGGGAATATCAGTGGTTATCATAGGTAATTTTAAGATACTAGAAGGATGTCCCTCAAGAGACATTGCCACTATTCTAAATTTATAATGTGCTTGTGGTTGTATGAGGGATAGTTATATCTTGTTAGGCATAATTATGACCTTGTTAGTTATATATAATGAATTTGCAATTGTACATGGGATAGTTATATTATGTTTAGGCTTTATTATGCTCTGATTATTGTTTCCATCTGGAAATTGATCATGGAGTAAGGAGATATGATTGTATGTCAACTTGACAAGGGGTGGATTGTGATGGCTATTCTTGGTTGTGAACTTGACTATATCTGGAAAGAACTACAATCTAGAAATGTAGGCACACTTGTGATCTGGATCTTGAGGCAGGAAGACAACATACTCTTGATTCAGACCTTGAGGCTGGAAGGCACACCTTTAATCTGGGCCACACCTTCTGCTGGAAGCTTATATAAGGACAATGGAAGGAGGAAGGAAGTGTTCATTGCCTGCTTGCCCTCACCTTGTCAGCACATACATTTCTTCACTGAAATTGGAGCCTACTTCTTCAGGATTCCAGCATATATGGAGGACCAGATGAGACACCCAGCCTCATGGAACTGAGTAACTACTAGATTCTTGGACTTTCCATTCACAGCTAGCCATTGCTGGATTGCAGCCTGTAAGTCATTCCAATAAATTTATTTATTTATTTAAGTATGACTAATCTACAATGATACATTTTAATATTATTACATACAGTGAAAAAAAAGCAAGTTTCTTGNTATATAAAATAATTCCATAAATTCTGTGACTCTAATACAACCCCAAAGGAAAACAAAAGCAACTAAACAAAAACTAAAACACTAAACTGTAACCAAAAAAAGCAAACAAAAGCCTGTGGAGTCCATTATATGTTGGTCAACTACTGCTGAACATGAGGCTTGCCCTGGAGTGGTTGATATACCCAGTGTTACTCTATTGTAGAAAGCTAATTTTCCCTCACCCAGCAGGTAAAGCAGTTAAGTTGTTAACCTTTACCCTAGTGGCTAGGTTTACATGCATTCATTCAGTTTTTTTCTTAAATAAAATAAGATAAAACAAAAATTACCACGCCAAAATTNGATAAGAAAAACCAACAGAAGGATAAGAGTCTAAGAGAAGATACAAGAATCAGATACCCTCTCCTTTACACACACAGGAATCCCAGAAGAGCCCTAAAGTGGAAGCCATAATATATACACAGACAGCCTGGTGCAGACCTGTGCATGTCCTGTGCATGCAGCCTCAGTTTCTATGAGTTCATATGAGCTTTGTTCATATTGATTTAGAGGGCCTTGTTTTCTTGGTGTCCCCTAGTCCCTCTGGCAAGTATACTCCAGCTTTCCCTTTTACTTTGTTGTTTCCATAGAATAGACAACATATTCTATTTTTTTTTTTACGTTTTTATTTTGTTTGACATTTATTTTTATTTTATGTGGGTGGATGTCTGGGCACCACCAGTGTGCAGTGCCTGGGGTTGCCACAAGAGGGCATCAGATCCCTTTAGAACTGGAGTTAAAAGCTTGTTGTAAGCTGCTATGTGGGTGCTGGGAATCAAATCAGGGTCCTCTGGAGGAGCAGCCAGTATTCTTAACACTGACAATCTCTCAGCCCCTATCCTACATTTTACACAGTTGTTAGTGGCTTTAGATTCTTTCTTCCAGGTTTTCTTCCAACTTATTGATGAACTTCATGCTTTGCAGAAGCCTTTGCACAAAGCTTGAGGTGCAGCATGTAGTCTAGTAAGTGAAAAAGAATTTTTCATGGTTATTTCCTCAACCAGAGACAGCTTGTCTATCTTTTCTTTTTCCTCCCCTTGAGGCAAGATCTTACTTAACCCAGATTGTCCTCAAAATCACTATGAAGCTCAGTATGACCTTGAACTCCTCATAGTCTTGCCTATTCCTCACAAGTTCTGGAATTACAAACATGTGCCACCTTGCTTGGCCCATATGAGTTCTTATGTAGNATAGCCTTTTTTAAATCTTTCTTCAGTTCTTTGGTCTCTTTTATTTATTATACGGGGCAATATTATTCATTAAGCAGTGCTATTTACTGTGCAAGAAAACCCACTATAAGAGTTTATTAAGGGAAGGGAACAGAGGGCATGTTCTATGGGAATGATCATTGTTCAGGAAAGAAGGGCAGAGGGATAAGCGGGACCCGCTTTTTTAGGTTCTGCCTGCCCATGTGTATACGGGTTTATGTAGCTATGCCACACATGCGTGTAGATTATGTGATCACGCTACATGCAAATTATGTGATCATGCAGTGCATGGATTACATAAGACATAAGGCTCTAGGATGACTAAGCATCTTGCCTGGCTACTGAACAGTGCATGTGCGGTCATATAGCCGGGGGAGTGGCTAGGAATTCTAACAGTCTCCAATAGTTCTATCATCAAAGCTCTGAGGAAATAAATATACAGACACTGACAAATAAAGTGATTATAGCATATTTTAAAATTTTGCTTCTGATTAAAGTTAGGTGATACCTAATCTCTTAGTACTTAAAAGGAAATCATCCTGATAAACAGAAATGCAGCTATGCTTCTGAACAGAAATAATAAATAAGCTAAAGGGGAAATGAAGAAAAAATAGAAATATAATACAGCAGAAAGGAAAATACTTTGAAATAAGTGTAACCAAATATCTATCCACAGAAAACTTACAAATATTGTAAAAACATGTTTAAGTAAGAAATAAAGGGGAAATGTGTCACATATTCATGGACTGGAAGATTTGGTTTTGTTGATTTAATTTATAGCTAATAGCAAAATAGTGAATTCCATTCAAAGTGATACGTAAACTCAGTTCAACATCAATCAAAACACCAATGATATTTTTCAAGAAACATAAAACTGTTAGAAAAAAAATCTTGAAAAAAAATACAGATTAGAGACATTGACAATTCCTGATTCCAAAGCTTACTATAAAACTACAGTAATCCTAGCTGTGTGGTGTGGCATACAGATAGACACTCACAGAAACAAATAGAATATGTTCAAAAACACAGAGATAAATCCTCACACAAGGTCCAAATACTTTTAACAAAGACATCAAGACCATTCAAAACATAAAGGACATTCTGCTCAACAAAGAGTGCTAGGGAAGTCGGGCCTGCATGTACAATAGAATTATGTTATACTCCACGTCATATTGAAAATTAATTGAAACGCATTTTGATAGAAAAAAAGATAAGAGGTAAACTTCATGGTTGGACTGGACAATAATTTCCTGATTTGACACCAAAAGCATTCTATTAAATAAAAAATAATTCTATAACAAATGGCCTAGTTTTAAAACAGGCAAAAGACTTGAATAGACAATTTTTTATAGTCAATGTGTGTAAAAAAAATGCTCACTAGTGCTATAAATCAGAGGCTGTGTTGATGAAGCACTTGCCACACAAGTCTGAGGATCTGAGTTTGAATCCAGGCACCTATAAAACCAGGCACCAGAGCTTATGAATCTCAGTGCTCTTCACCTACAAAGAGGTTAGTGTTAGAGAAGGAGCATTCCTAGCCAACTAGCCTGTATGCAGCCCAGCAGGAAGCACCCAGGGATCTGGTCCCATTCATAGAGAAGGAAGGACCAACACCTGATGTTATCCTCTGACTTCCACACACATGCTAAGGAATGCATGTGCCAGTACTCACCCATAACACACAACACACATACCTTAAAATTAAAAAGAAAGAAAGAGAAAAAAAAAACCTAGAAATGACAAGCATTAGTGAGGATATGAAAATGGAATGCTGGTGGTAGTTGATGGGGAAGTGAAATGATACAAATGCAGTGGAAAGAATATGGCAATTACTTGAAAGATTACACATAGATTCATCACATGAGCCATAATTCTGTCTGTAACTCAGATATTTGTACATGTTCATAGCATCATTACTCACGATAGCAAATGATGGAAGCAATCTAAGTGTATAAATGTTGGGTGGATGAATAAACAAAATAGAATGGTATTCAACTTTAAAAAGGAAACAAATTCAGACACATGCTACAACATGGGTAAACATGAGCTGTCAGGCTGACTGAAATACTCCAGATGCAAAAGTCCAAATGCTACACAACCCCCACTTAGATGAAGCATCTACAACAGGAAATTTATGAACAGAAGGAGGACAATGGTGATTGCCAAGGACCAGAGGAAGAGGGAGACAGGCCTTGTGTTTGATGGGGACAGGGTTGTAGTGGCTCTGAAGATGGGTAGAGTGATGGCAGTCTGTACAGCAATTCAAATGTATTTAATGCCACTGAACCATGTACTTAGCAATAGCTAAAATGGTAAGTTTTATGTGATGTATATTTTATTACAGTCTTTAAAACAATCACCATGCTGTTGCACAGGAACTGCAAGGTCAATGCATGAAATGGAGTCTGCTGAAGTAGCATTCTGTCTGTGACCACTGAGGAAGTCAGTCCAAGCATAACTGATGACATATGGGCCTGGTAGGAGGCCATGGGGGCTAATGGGAGCCACTGGCTTATTCTAAATAAAGCAGATCCACTCAAAGGAAAAAAAAAAGAGCTGCAGTTGCAAAACCTTGTCCTGAACACATGATTATTGTATTAAGTTCCCCTAACCATGAGCTCTGGTTACACGGGCTCTTTGCCCATGTCTGGAACTCTATCTTGTGGTCAAAAGAGAAAATTTTTGTAAAAACGATGATGTATATCTATTGCATGTAGAGAAAGAGGNGCTAAGTTTTTTTTAAAAAATCACCTCAAAACACTTAAAAATAGCTACCCTTGCCTGACACCCTCAGAAGCTGAGCCTTAACTGCCTTATGACTTTGACTCATGGCCCTGCTTTTCTGTGGGCTCCATTTTGGACCTAGGAACTGTAAGGTTCCAAAGTGAGTATGGCTTATAAATATCCAAATTACAGCATTANGTTTGCATGAATGATTTTTTCCCCTTCATAATAATGTCAGGATTGTTATTACACTTGGCTCTGTGGGGACTGGAAGTGTTTCTCAGAAGGGGAAGTTCCAGCTCGAGGCTCTTTCAAGAGCCCCATTCCCATGTACTTGCTGGAAACCTTTTGGAAACCACATTCCTTTTTGCGTGCCTTTCAGCAATGTGATCCCTCCCAGTCAGAATGCTTCCCAGACCACCTCATCAAGTGGACTCGAGAAGGAATGTGATCACTAGGGGCTGGTGCATTGGGGAATAGGTTCTGTCCCCATGCTGTGTAGGATGGGAGAGGAATGGCTTGTTGGTGGTGGTGGTAGTGGTGGTGGTGGTGGTGATGTGTGTGTGTATGTGTGTGTGTGTGTGTATGTGTGATTTGTCTTCCTTCAGAGAATATTTCATCAACTCCTAGCATATTTCTCTAATGAATTCAGTAATTCAAAGTCTAGGAGGGAGTAAGAAGAAATTTGTAACGCACGGTTATCAAATTCTATGTAAAGTTGCTAGAGTTGGTCTGGATTTGGGGTGGAGAATTTTCTGACAAATGTCAGGGAAATTCATAGATGTCTTTGTAAATAGTTAGACTAAAGGAAATCAACCACAAGAAGAGCAAAATAGCTCTCTCTTACTTCAAAATTTCAATTTTTGAAAACGTAGGAGGAGTTTTGAATATTAAATGATTAAAATTGGATAATTTATTTGTTTAAGAAAAGTCAATTAAATAAATCTCAACATAAAGGGAGAAGATCTAGCAAATAGAACTAAATGGTTTGTTAAATTATTGTACACAGTCAAATGCACACTCTTAGGTGTTGTGATGGCAACACTTGTCCTTATGAAATTCAGTACTCACTTGGTTAGGAACAGGGCTAGCTCATTTCCATCTCAGTATTGAGAAAGTGAAAGAACCTTGACAGAATGAAGGTAAGATGTTGGAAATGGCAGTTTTAAGGGGAGGTGGCATTTGGTGAATAGATAGGAACAGATAGGCATTTGAACAAATTACTTGTTATTCTATACAAACTAAATTTATTCCTTTCCTGCCTGAAATTGTAAAGTAAAATCATATCAGTTACCTGCCCCACCCCCATTGTCTGCTATGTGGTAGCATGGATAAGAAAAAAAAAAGCCTTCCCTCCGCTTGCCTCTTGTCACCTGCAGCAGGTGAGAGAGCTGGTCCTGGGGCTATGAGAGTGGGAGAACTGGCCCTGCCCCTCACCACCTGCAGCACAACAGAGAGCAGGCATGGCATCTCACCTGGGCAGCACACTAGAGCTGACCCTGTTGGTGGGGGCACAGGTAACCTGGGCCTATGTGTGTGAGAGCAGGAGAGCTGCCCCTGCCCTTTCCCTCCTTTGTCACAGGGTGGCAAAGGTAAGGGAAATGTGCCCTCCCCTCCTATCTCTTGCCACCTGTAACAGGCAAGAGAGCCAGCCTCGGGGACATGAGAACAGAAACTCTGGTCCTGCCCCTAACCAAGTGCACCAATCTGGAGAGCAGGTCCTGCCCCTCACCTGGGCAAAACAGTAGAGCTAGCCCTGGTGGTGGGAGTTCCAGTGGGCTGAACCCGAGGTGTGAGAGCAGGAGACCTGGCCCGTTCCTTGCTGTCTGCTACATTGGGTGAGATAGCCAGGGAAGAACTGGAGAGCTTGCCTGGGTGAGACAGTGAGGGAAAGCTGGCAGGCTGACCAACCCAGCTACCATACAGGCCCCAAACCAGGACAACAAGGTAGCCTATCCCAATATCCACCTCATATATGAACACTGGAGCATGTGAAGGAGCCAGACTTGCCNATCCAAAGCTACATGATCTCCATGACACAAGGCAACAATAATATATCCAAGACTAGTCTTAGTGAAGGCCCAGTATCAATAGTGTAGCAGAAATCAGAGACTTCGTACCAGACCAATGACTCATTGCAGTGAACACTTACAAGTAAATATATATGGTCTAAATGGTATACTGTGTGACTCACTGGGCCACACTGTGGCCTCCACTCTAAGAGATTTTTTGTTTGTTTGTTTGGTATCACTCTTCAAAATTTTTTNGGGGGGAGCGGAGAGAGGTTGCAAGTACAGAAGGTAGAAGGAAGGAGATGTAGAGATGAGTAGGGTCAGGATGCATGGTGTGAAATCCACAAAGAATCAATAAAAAGTTAAAAAAAAATCATGTCAGTTGTCAGATATTTCCAGGGAATCTCCAAGAAACACAAGGAAAGCCCATTGTTCTCTGGTGTTGGGAAAGTGTGCTTAGTAGAAAATGAACTGGAGACAGGCTTGGAGGTCTGTGTGTAAAATAATAGAGTCTAGAGCTTAAAAAATGGGCACCTGACCATGCTTTGCATCTTGCCTTCCCAGACAATCTCTCCATCACAGGCTGGCCCTGGATATTTAGCAGACTGGCTGCTTAGGTTTATGCACAGGCTCCATGGTGTCTTGTTGACTGAGCCTCTAGCCTTTCTCCTGATCAACACATTTTATTGTAGGTCTGTGACGACAAATTCTTTATCTGAGAGTCTTTCTCTTCCTTTTAAACAATAATTAGCTAAGTGTAAAACTTTGTCCAGCAATGATTTCCTCTCAAATGAAGAAATTATTCTATTGTCTCTGGCCTCCTTCTGGGGAGGAATCTGCTTTTAATCTGAGCATGTTTTCTCTGTGGTTAGTTTTATGATTTCCTCTCTCCCGTTAGTGTTTTGAGTGCGTCTCGGCACAGATTTATTTTTAAACTTTCTGGTTGAAAGGATGAGAATCTTCATTTTGAGTGTTTTCATTTGATTTGGAAGTTTCTTAGGGATGTTGTAATTAAATATTATCTCACTCTGCTTGTCTTCTCCTGCATACTCCTCTTACATAGCTTATCAGCTAAAGGAATTACATGCAGCCACATCACATAGAAAACACAACTTAGTGTGACTTAAATAATTAAGAGAGATTTGTTTGTTTGTTTGTTTAGGTTTTCTCACAGGCTGAAGACCTCTCAGCTCCCTGCTTTCTGTATAGTAGCTTTAACATTTGCACTCTATCCATGAAGCACACAGAGACCTGGGAAGGAAAGAGGTGAACTTCCAAAACTTGACTTGGAAATTTCTGCTCCTATTTTATTGGACAGAACTATGTCATCTGGGTAACCATTTTGCCCCAGGAAACTAGGAAATCTTTTTTGTTTTCTAGTGGGAATAATATCACCCCAAACAAATCAGTCAAGATGTCAGGATGGTATTGTTATCGGTAGGCAAGATCTGCTTGTTAGTGGCTTTGTACAGCATCTTTCGTCTCTCAGTACTGTTTTTATGTCATTTCCCTTTAGGTCTGACTTCCTCAGATACACATTTCTTCTTCACTTATGTCTAATGTGAGTTGTAAGCAAATACGAATTATTATTGTTATTAGTAACAATATTCTATTTATTAAAATTATTAATTCTAGTAACTATTGCTATTGTTTCTTCTCTGAAATTTTTAACTTTTTCTCAGCTACCCATTTTCCTTTAAAATAAATTTTCTTCCTTTCTTTTGTTTTGTTAATTAGTTTTTTGAGATAGGGTTTCTCTGTGTAACAACTCTGGCTCTCCTGAAACTTGCTTTGTAGACCAGACTGGACTTGAACTCACAGAGATCTGCCTGCATCTGCCTCCTGAGTTCTGGGATTAAAGGTGACTTATCTTTCTTATAGAAACTCTTTACCTTTTTAATAATCTAAGAATTTTTATAACTTATGGCATTTATATTATTTTATTATTTCAATTTCCTGGAATTTACTATTTCTGTTTACTAATTATTCATGACAGACACTTCTTTGTGTTTAGAAATTTTGATTATGAGATTCTTAACATTATAGTTTGAGTCTGACCTGTCCCCCTACAGGCTCATGTTTAAACAATTGTTCTCCAGTTGACAATGCTAGTTGGTGGTCACACTTCTTGGTGTGGCCCACCTAGTGGAAGTATGCCGTTAGGGGTGGGCTTTGAAGGTTACATCTGATTCTAATCCCAATATTTCTGTTTCTTGTTCTACCATCATGTGAGGAACTTCAGCCCCATGCTCCTGGTAGCCCCATGTACCTGGTGGTATCATGCTCCTGGTGGCATGCACTCTGCCATGTCATGGACCTCAGATTATAGAACTTTGAGCAAAAACAAACCTTCCATTTTGTAAGTTGCTTCTGTCAGGTATTTTGGGCATGATGAAACTAAAATACACTCGTAAAAGTCATTAAGGCCTCTCAAACATTTCTCCTGCCATGTTGTGGGGCTGTGTTGAGATAGTCCCCTCAGGGTGTTTGCATGTCTGTATGCTTTGGTCATGTCTGCCACATAAGGATACTAGATCATGAAAGACCCTCTCAGCTACACTGCCATGAATGACAGAACTTACTTCTTTGTGTATCGCATTGTGTACATGTGCCACGTTTTCTGTGTCTCCTCATCTGGTGTTGGGTGCAGATTGTCTCAGGCTCTCACATCATCCAAGAGGCCACGAATCTGTTGTTCCCACAAAGCACATACACATAAACAAGCCTCTGTGTAGCTCTTATTTTTCTGCTAGGAAAACAAACACATAACATTATTATTTGTTTTTTAAGTGTACTCTTCAAGAACTAATAAATCCATACAGTGGAACAAAAGGTTAGCAGTTCTATTTTATGCTCCCTGACTTTTCACCCCTAGGAAATCTTGGGGAGCACAGCACCCCATTTTCATCAAATCAATCACCAGCCAAGCCATGCCTGGTCTTCTCAGAAGACCTTTCAAGAATAGACCTTCCTGTTGTCTTCAAAAGGGCTTGTTTTTTGTTCTTCTTCCAGAGGCTCACATGGCTATCCATCCTTCTCCAGAACAGGAGAAATTCCTCAGGAATTCCCTGGAATGGCGCTTCTGTTCTTTATCAGGCCACAAACTGCTGGCCTAAAGTGTTTACAAGATACCCTACAGCTTTTCAGAGTGACCTGGTTTTAGAGAGCAGTCCCAGGTGGAACATAAAAGCTGCTCAGGGACCCAGACACCAGGAGGTATTTGTCAACAAGTCACATCATAGGAATGAGGGCCACAAATACTCTTGTGAGGGTAGTCAGGCTTGCTCTCTGGGTTGCCTGATTAAGTAAGATTAGGTAATATGCTAAAATGTGCAGAACAATAAGGCTCTAAAATCTCTCTTCCTGACTTCAAATGCTTAGGAGTGTTGAGTACTTAAAGGGCATGAGATCCCAAGAGGGAAAAGCATCTTTTCTTCTAAGGAAAACAGATACATTCCTTGATCTCTTCTCTTGCTCTCTTCCCTGCTCTCATTCTTATCCCTCCTGCCCACCTCATCTTCCTTCCTGGGACCACCTATAGGGAAACAAGTCTGAAGCTATTTTGAAAGAGAGCAGTGGGACTGATTTTCTCTGTTGTGGTTGGAAGAATGGAATTCATTGAAAAGGTTTCAAAATTCTATTAATGGAGTAGAGCAGAAGTCATTTTTGTTAACTACCAACTATTTAGATAGATTTTGTGGGTTTCTTTTTTTTATTTTATTTCCCACTCCTCTCACCATCTCCACTGATTAAACAATGAAAATAGTTTTTTTTGAGACAGTTTTGCTGTATTATCCAGGCTGGCCTTGACCACCTGGACTCAGGCCATCTCTAACTTTAGCCTCCAATGTAGCCAGGAAAAGGTATGACCAACTTGAGACAATTTTTACAAAGTAATGTTATGAACACACAAATGGCAAAAGTCTTGACTTGCTCAATCAAGAACACATCTACCCACCTTGTCTTGAAGTCTCAACTCTCTCTCTCTGATTAGCCATTTCAATATCTTATGATGTGTTTTATCTGTGTGGATATACTTAATGGCCCTCATGGAAGGTGTGCATTTCACTCAGGGTTTTTACTGGTGTAATAAAACATCTTGCAAAAGCAATTTGGGGAAGGAAAAGGTTTATTTCAACTTACAACTCTCAGGTCACACTCAATCATTGAGAGAAGTCAAGACAGGAACCTGGGGGCAGGAACTGAAACAAAGGCCTTGGAGGAATGTTGCTTACTGGCTTGCTCTGCATGACTTGCTCAGTGTGTTTTTATAATACAATTCAGGACAACTTGCCCAGTGGAGACTCCACCCTGCAGTAGGCTGAGCCCTTCTATATCAATCAATAATCAATAAAAGGTCCTACAGATTTGCCTACAATCAAATCATCTGTAAACATTTTTTCAACAGAAAGTCACAGATTTCTCTAGTTTGTGTCAAGTTGACAGAAAACTAGCCAACATGGTGCACCAGCAGGTTAAGCTTCGTGGGAGAAGAGCATCACACTATAAACAAAAGGCATAGAAAGAGAGAGAGAGAGAGAGAGAGAGAGAGAGAGAGAGAGAGAGAGAGAGAGAGAGAGAGGAAGAAGGTAATAGAAAAGTGTAAGAAGGGGAAGGGAGTGGGTCTAGGGGAGGAACACAAAACACGCATCCCTATTTGGATGCTTCATTACAAGGCAAGTCTCAAGAAAGGAATTGCCAGAGTTAATAACAGCACTGAGTTCTCTTTATCCAATATTGATTTTAGTCAAATACTAGCCTTCCACATAAGGAAGATTTGGGGAAAATGAATTTTGGCTTGGAGCCTAAGGCTCACAGATGTGATGATCACTGACTTGAAACATTAGTGTGAAGGCATTTGTTGATAGCTCAAGGAACAATTTCTTCCACATTAAATACTTTTACTTTGTGGTCCTTGAAAATGAATTATGTTTTACTTTAATTCAAAGCCTCAAATTTAACTTGAATGCACCCAGATCTCTCTCATCCTGGACTTGGGCTAAGTCTCGGGTAGGCACCTGTACAATTTGTATAAGGCCCCAGTTTCTTCCTCAGTGTGGAGAAGAGTGACAAAATGAATTGTTAGTTTTTGTGTGTTCCCAGTTGTAACCACATTGCCTGGCTTAGGTACAGTGTTCTAGGATACTGGCTTTTAATAAGTTTGGCAGTGCAGTGTGTCTGTAGGACATGAGCAGGTTAACAATGTCCTTAATGCTACAGTCAGAGTATCTATGCAAATTCAGGTGCACAACATAGGTGCAGGAAGCTCAGGGTTTGGGTGGTTGGTGGCCTCCTAGTATGTCTGCTTCTAGTATATCTGGCCACCAAGAGCATGTCACCTATTTCAGTCTTGGGCTTGGGCAAATCTTTTGTAACAGGTTGCAACAAGAATGGGACAATCAGGAGAGACTTCAGTGAAATGACTGGGTCCAGCAAGGGCTCAGCGCTGGACTAGTACTGAGGCCCTTAAAGGGAAAGCTTTTGCCAAAACAATAGGATCTACCTCTTGTGGAAAACTGCCAGTCTCCTCCTTTAAGAGTTAATCCAGCTGGGCTGGCCAATCATGGCCATCCTTAGGAAGGCAGGCTCACCTTAAACTTTAAAGAGATAGGAATAATTAGATCTTCACTGAGACACTGTACTTTTCCTCCTCAAAACCCTCCGCATTGCATTCCTTACTAGCTGCCATTAAGTTNAGCTATGTCTGTCTGCCCACCTTTTTTATTGGTTTATTTGTTTATTCATTCATTCTTGTTCTTTCTTTCAGATACTATCCAGAGTTTAAGTATGCATTCTATGGCGCTTTGGGTTTCTTTACTCTTCCTCTAAAGANGTCCTCCCTGCCATGTGGCTATCCTTAACTCAAATGGTATGGCTTTCTCTCTTCTTCCCTATCTTCCTTCTCTGGGCAGCTGTCAGAGATTTAGAACTTGCCTGCTCTGGGGCTTTTCTTCTACATTCTAATAAAATTGTCCTTGAGCTTCTGTTTGACTTTGTTCTTAACTTTTTTATTTTTTATTTTTATTGATGATACTAAGAAGCCCAAGAGGGGCTCTGATTTCCTAGGTAGGACCAGTAGGAGTGGAGGCCAGTTTTATGCTGATGATGAGTAGGAAGGTTGTCCGAGGCATTGCAGGTGGAGGTTTTAAATGGCTGCATTCTACTTGCTAAAGCTTAGGCTTTTGAATTCAGCAAGGGTTAGACCTTACTTTAAATCAGGTGCCAGTCACAGCAAGTCACCCTCAGCATTTCAGTCTACGAACTGGGATAACACTCACCGCACAAGAATGCTGTGCATATGAAGTTAGATATGGAAAGGCTTCTCCAATTAACAAGTGTTTAACAACTGTCTCCCACCCCTGCTTTGCTAAGTCCATGTTGTGGGAGCATTAGGCTTCAGGAACCACTGCCTAGAATTGTTGGAGAGACAGGACCAATGCAATCATCTGAGGACTGTTCCTTCTAGTTCTCACATCCTTGTTCATTCCCATAAGGCCAGTTCTTCAGATACATTTTCAGATCTTTGTGGAGAGACCTTTGCTATTTCTCTCTTGGCAATAAAAATGACTTCAGAGGCAGCTGTGCAGCTGATGGCCATGCTGCATTGCTCTCCTTCTGCGGAAAATAAAAGGAGGATCCAGGATGCAGAGATGTGGCAAGGCAGGCTCAGTGAGTTTGGGGGTACTTGCTCTCTTATTTTGATGCCTAGAGATGGTAAGAGGAGGCCTCTCCTAAGCTTCTAGCTGGTGTCCTCTGTGAGTCTTACAGGCGTGGTCACTTCACCGTTTTAAGAACATCTTTGCACCAGATGCATGGAACAGTATGATCCCTTTTAAGTACAGCTGCAGCTTATGCAGAGCTGGCAGAGCACTGCCCTGTTGAAAAGATAAGGAGGCCGTGGACTCGGCCATCTGGGGTAAAGATTCTAGCTGAGCTGCAGAGAGGGTTCATAGACAGCTCACTCTGGACCAGCCTCCTCCTTAAGGATACTGGCCTGATCAAAAGCATATCATGATGACAGGATAGTCTCTCTTCAGCTAGGAGTGAGGCTTGGCAGCTCCACATTGTGTTTACAATTGAAAGACTAGCTCCATGTTTAATTTTCCAGTCTCTGTGTTCCACATGGAACAAAAGGCTAGAGTACTCCATTGGAAGGAGCTATAGGTCAGCCTTAGGCACCTTCATGTCTCAGCTTAAGTAGCACATGCTCCACCCTAGAACTTCATTTTCAAGTTTTTCTCAGGACCCATTCCATCCCCCACATACTTTGTTTACATGCAGCTTCACTCATACATTGACTACTTCCCACTTCCCAGAAGAACATGAGCCCTGGGTTATAATGGAAGAGACATTTTCTGTCTTATCAACGCTTTTCTCAAGTGCTTAGGACAATACCTGGTCCAAATAGTCACTCAAAAAATATCTCATGAACTTGGGTGAACTGGATGGTTTATGGTAGTTATGAGATATATAAATGTGAAATATAGCAGTACTTTATTATCCAGGAGTCAGAATTTTGGCAACTTGAAATTGTGGAAAATGCTTTTGAAACTAGAAATAAAAATGTGCTTAGTGCTAGAAGCATCAGAAAGAAACTCCCTGCACCAGAAACAAGGAGTAGACTTGCTCATCCTTGAAAATGAAGTCCTTGACTTCCACACTATAAGGAACAAGGAAGGAAATGTGCATGGGCTACCAGAAAGCCTTGGCCTAGCTGTAGAGTCCACTGTATTTGGCTGGGAATCCGATGGCTCTAGATAGACACCCACTTCCTGTGGATAAGGCTTGTGGGAAGGCCTTTGTTCGATATTTAGACCTTTTAAGTGTAGACAAGTGAAAGAGCAAGATTGATTCACCTGGGGTTCATTTAGCTGATTCCTCGTTGTCCAGTAGATGCTCACTGATGCTAAAGAGAAAAAGAAAACCTTGAGGCTTTCAAAGACAAACCACACAAAGATAATTCTTTTTACGTTCATGTGTTTATAACATGTATAGTTTTATTCCACTGTTTAGATAGATCTTATAAATTATTTATTGTCTCTAGTCAAGTATGTTAGAAGTATGGATTTCTGACCAGAAGAGAATGAGCCTATAAACAAGGCTGTGTGTGGCTGGCACTGCCACAGCTGCTCTTATTATTATCTTTTTTTAACTGCATTTGTGTGTGAATACAGAGAGAAAAACTGTGGGAAAAACAGGATATTTAAGACATTTACTGGTTGCATTACTTAATATTGCAGTTGCAGATTTCATAAGAATCCTCTGCAGGTGTTGGAAGCATCAAAAATAGATGTGGCTATGTCCTAGGCCCAGTGATAGTAAACAATAAAAACCCAACCAGAGGCTTGTGATGCCAGAAGCAAACCACATACAATCCAAATTGGGAAGATGATACCACTGATGGAAGTCAGGTTCTAATTATGTCACCCTGTGCAGTACCTAACCTTTGTGTGTGGAGGGCTTGTTTCCACATTGTGGATCCAGAAAAGCAATCGATTCTATGACGATGGCAATGTGTGCAACCATAAAATCAAGTAAGTTATTTGATGGGAGAAAATTGTGAAACTCTGTGTGCTGTTCTTTGAGAAATATTTCTACTCAATGCACTGGAGTTTCACTCTATACACTTTCTTGCCTCTAATTTAGTTAACAGATATCTATGGGGTATCCTGTCTTACAGATTAGGAATCACCAATATCAATAGTCAGGAGTGAATTTGGAGCTTTCCTCTCAGCTCCTATGTGAACCTGTATTCTAATGCCAAACACAGCAGATGTATTAGCCATAAATTGCAAGTGAAGAAGACAATCCACTTGAGCATGGCAACCATCGGCACTCAGGGTGGGGCTCTGCTCCTCAAATCTACTAGAGAGTCAGCATCCAAGGACTAGGGTTTTTCCAGGGGTGGGGTAGACCATTGGGAGGACTCCTTCCCAACAAAAACTTAGTGATAATTATTACTTCTTACAGAGTCTCAGCTCTATCAGACTTCTAAAGGCTAGGCCTCCTAGGCAATTACAGAGAGCAAAGTGTCTACACTTAAGATGAACCCACTGTGTACTTCTTTAGTGTGAACATGGGTCTTTCAGCTTCCCTCTAGCCTTGTTCATAAAGAACCAGAAAAGCGCCGGGCGGTGGTGGCGCACGCCTTTAATCCCAGCACTGGGGAGGCAGAGGCAGGCGGATCTCTGTGAGTTCAAGGCCAGCCTGGGCTACCGAGTGAGTTCCAGGAAAGGCNCAAAGCTACACAGAGAAACTCTGTCTCGCAAAACCAAAAAAAAAAAAAGAACCAGAAAAGCAAGCCAAGTGATTGGCTTATAGGACAGTAGCCAGCTGTTAAAAGCTTAAAATTTCTTCAAAAGACAATACAAACATCACATCATTTGTTTCAGCCAAGAACAATAGCTAAACACATAATAAAAACATGAAAACTTTAGTTCCATCTGTGTGCCCTGAGTACAATCACTCTTGAGACTTGATTTCCTTCTTTGTAATATAATTGACCATCAGGGGCTGTCAGGATAGATCAGATTGGCAAGTGAAAACTACCAAACAGTACTTGGCACATGGCAAGTGCTCTCCCTTACTCACTACCTTTTGCATATTACAGCCTGCAGCTCAGGTGAAGAAACTGAAGTGCAGAAGTAAACAGGCTTATCCAAGGTCACCAATGCAGCTCGTCCACACTCTCTCCTAAACATAATACCTGCTCATAAGTCACACAAAGTCAGCAGCAGGACAAGAAACTGCACAAAGCTTGCTGTAGTCCAAGAAAGACCTCTGCCTTTCCCCCTAGAAATGCCCTCAGGGCTGCTCTCAGCCTGTAATCAGTAAGAGGCTTGTGTAGTACAAGCAGGGTCCAGGGATGGCTGTGGCCATAGCTGTCATTCATCTTGACCTCAGTCTTGATAGCTCTGCATCTTCTCCAAGGAAATCCAAAACAGACTACAAATGGACAGAGCCACTACATAATGGGAAAGATGCCCTCCTTTCCTTTATTATGAAAATCACCAGATAAAGTTGTTAATTTCTTTTTCTTTTTTAAGGGTTTTGTTTTTAAATCGTATGCTGGTAATTCATGTTAACTGCTTGGTGACCATAGTCTGAGGATGACATTGATTTTTATTTCAATTTAGTTTTTCAGGAGGTTTGTACTCAAGTTCTTGCCTTGTGTAGTGTGCATTGACTTCTAGCTTTGGCTGGCATTCATGATTGCTGGGTTTGCCTGCCAGGAAGCTGTGGGTTCCACAGTGACTCTTGCTGTCAGAGAATACTGTAGTACAGTTACATCGAAAAGCTTTTGGTGGGCAAGTTAAAAAGGAGGTTTTCAGCTTTGGCACCACTTATGCTCAGGGCCAGATCATTCTGTGTTTGGGGTAACAGAACTGACCTGTGTGTTACGGGGTGTAGGAAAAACAGCCTGATGTCTACTCACTATCTGCAAATAGCACACATTTNCTAGACCCATGGCAGTCTCAAATATATCCAGATTTTGCTGATGTGTCTGGGGAATGTTGTAATCCTGAACCAAGAACCATGCACTGTGTTACACATTTGGATCTTCAGCTTCTTCAGGTTGATATGAAATTGTGATTTCAGGGTTCCAAGCTGGCCATGCATGGGGTAGGAAGAGGAAAGAGTTCATGATGGAATCCCTTGAATTAAAAAAAATAAAAAGGACTAAATAAAAAGACTGCACAGTGTGGCATAGCTGGCCAAAACAAATAAATAAACAAAAACAAAACAAAAAACAGAACAAAACCAAAATCAAAACAAATAAACAAAAAAAAACCCAACGAGAACAATTAATTTCAGCTTTTTTGAGAACAATTCTGAACATTCAAGGGCACATTGATTGGACTTTGTTCCTCACTGTTTGAAAAAGCCCACTGTGTAACACACACCCTACCCCCACCACATGCAAACCCCAACACTTCCATATACTGTCTCCCTTGGCTGTAGAAATAATGCCAAAAAGAGGATGGGGGCTCAGAATAGGTAGAGTACTTGATGGTCCCGTCAGGATTGTGTGGTTCACACTCTTTCTTCCAGACTTCNTAGAAGCTCACAGTGCTCAAAATCCTCCCTTCCCTAGGAACTGAACTGAGGTCAAAGGAGTAAGGTCAAGGAAGCTGATCCTCCATAATCAACAGTGTCCTGTAGACTTCTAGTGACTGCTTCTGTCACTGTCACTGTGACTGTACATACTCATGCTGTGTGAATTTCTGAGGAGATATGTTTTTGTATATGTAAGAATATGTGTCTGTGTTTCTCTACCTGTGCTTGGGTGTGTAAGTCTTCAGTGTATGTATGTGTATCCTTGTACATCTACACACATAATTGTTTGTCTACTCATGTGTGTGTTTTTGTGTGCTCCTGTGTAAGTCACTGTATGTTGGTGTGGTTGAGACTGAAGGGTATTAGTTCTGGGAAGGCCTTGCTATCCCTTCCATCCAGCATGGGAAGAGACGGCTAGGAATTGTCTTGAATTGCAGAGAGGGAGATAACATGGCTTTATGCAGCAGGTTTCAGATGGGTTTTGTTTTGAATCTACAAGTTCATTCAAATACAAACACAAAAATTAGTAGATTGTGATATCATGCTGATAAAAACCAAACAAAAAACATCTGTATAGAATGCATCAGGAAAATCTCCCACCCACCAGTCCCCACCCCAATACTTTGTGATCCAAAACTTCAGTGCCAGGCCTTACTGGGCTTCTCTACCTTTTTTACAGAGGTTTCAGTTATTGAGCCTCAGGCATATCATTTGTGCTACTAATTCTCTCAGATCCAAGTATGTAGACATTAGTATTATTGAGGACCAGAGGGAGTGGATAGGAGAAACAGAGCTTTGTTACTGACCTAGCCATTGCCTTATTGTTGGAGGTTAACTGAACTGAGAGATATCTTCATCCACAGGGAGCTCCCTCCCGGTGAAGCTTTCCACTGGGGGCTTCCCTAAATTGATGTGATTCTAACCTCTCTCTTGTAGACTGGNGACCTTTCTTTATTGTCTCTGGAAGATGGAAATGAATGTTAGTGAGTAGGCTCTGTCACTGGAAAGGACTGCAGAAGATAGAATTGAAATGTAGCTGCTAGGTCTTCAGAACAAGGAAGGAGAGGGTTCTCAGGCTTGAGGTCTTCCTTTNTCTATGTCTGTCATGCTGGGAAAGTCAGGTCACAACAATCCTACCTTTCTGAGTTCAGGATCATACTTCTTAGTCTGAGATGGGCTTGACCTGGCATTATATCTGATCCCTGTAATGTGCTTTTTTTCTAGTCAGAGAAGTTCCCATGCAGACACAGTGTAATTCTTGAATTAATAAATGTATTTAGTTCAAGTGATCAGGAACAGGGAATGGAACCTTGGTGGTTAAATTAATAAATGAATGTATATTAACAAATAAATACATGTAGACAAGCTTCCGACATATGAACCTCTGGAGGACACATTCAATCATCACTAAGATATAGAGGAAAGGGCTTAGTTGCTAGCTAGACTTTAGAGTTGAGGAAAAGGAAATAGATGGGGTTATTCTCAAGTTTTGATTTGAGTGGGAATATAATATTACCGCAGTTAATGAGGATTATAAAAGGAGGAAGAGACTGAGGGGGAAAGGCAGGAAGTTAGATTTTAAGACTTTTGTGTAGCCAGAAAGTTTTCCCCGGTCCCATCTGGCCCCACAGTTCTGCATTCCTCTGGTCCCACCTGGCCCCTCGGTCCCTCAGCCACTTATAAAATAATCATTCAGAGGCTTAATATTATTTACAAACTGTATGGCCTATGGTAGGCCTCTTGCTAGCTAGCTCTATCATCTTTAATTAGCCCATTTCTATTAATCTATCTTTTACCACATGGTTGTGCTGTTACTTGTGCTCCTTGGGCAGCAGGCTGGTGCCTCTCCAGACTCTGCCTTTCTCTTCCCTGTCTCTCTCCTTGGATTTCCCACCTGCCTCTAAGCTGCCTTGCCATAGGCCAAAGCAGCTTATTTATTAACCAATGAGAACAACATATATTCACAGCATACAGAAAGACATCCCACAGCACTTTTGAAGCTGGGCAATGGTGGCACATGCTTTTAATCCCAGCACTTGGGAGGCAGAGACAGGTGGATCTCTGTGAGTTTGAGGCCAGCTGGGACTACAGAGTGAGTTCCAGGACAGCCAAGGCTACATAGAGAAACCCTGTCTCAAAAACTAAAAAAGAAATTTGAGTTGGAAGTCTAAAAATTTTGTAGGCTTGAAAGCTGAAAGCTTTCAGGAAGGCCTGATGATATTAATAATTGGTAGTTCAGAATGTGGTGAGATCTCACTGAAATGTGGGGTCCCAATCGAAGCTGGTCTTCTGCAGTGAATTATAGACTTGATTTGGGGCTTAAGGTTTGATTGGATTTTACTATNAGAGAGTAAAAAATAGTTCAAACTTCCTTCTAGAAGTCACCATCTATAGTAAGAGTGGCTCTCCAGGGTATAACACCCTCAGCAGGCAGGACATAGAGAAGACAAAGCCTCCTCCCAGGAAGGCTTTGGAAGATGGCGGTCATAATAAAAGAAGAAGAAAACATTGAATATGGAAATTTCAATGTCTGTGAGCACAAGGTTTTGTATAAAGCAAAGACAAAGAACAGCCAGGTTCTGAGCAAGGAAATCATGATACAACATGAAGCTATGTAGGGGACATGGTGAGTATGTGCCAAGTAGTCATGAGTAGTTGTTGTAAACTGCCTTCTTCACCATTATATCCTCAGAGCCAGAGATAGGATCTTATCCCTAGAAGTCTGTGATGAGGCAGGGGAATCAGTCAAAGAGAAATTCTGCAGATATTCATCTGGGATAGGACAATGATGTTGTCTTTGGTAGACATTGGAAGGACAGGGGGACCAAGCAAGCCCAGTTTGGGAAGGAAGAGGATACATTTCCTTGCCAAAATACCGAGTTTCAAAGTATTAGCTGAATTGTTAGAGCCTGGGCCCTGGCAGCCCCAAGATGCCAATTATGAGTCTAGCAATAGTGAAAGGCTGAGAAAAGAGGTTTATTCAATGTGGCCATGTTGGGAAGAGTAACAAATAACAAGGTGGGAAGAGACACCCCCCCCAGTCTGTCTTTAGGCTAATAACATGAAGCTTTATTTAAACAGAAGGAGGAAGTAAGCATCACTAAGCAGTTATCAAGGTGTGGGTCCTTCAGCACTGACCCATCAAAATCTTGGCTCTAGTATTTCCTGTAAGGTAGTCTGAAAGGCTGTTAGAAGTGTGTGAAATCTCTTCCCGAGAGACACGTTCCTTTTCTGACTGGCACCAGGTCAACCTTTCCCTTCTCCCAGCATCTCCCTTTCCTCCCAGACTCTTCAGGGGAAATTACAGCTCCTCTGGGACCATTTTTTAGTAACTCTGGTAGGAAGAGAGGTACAAATGTTTCTCTTCAGAATATCCTTATTCCTGCCAGGAGGATTAAAAAAGGAGGGTGTAAANTTCATTTGCAAATGTTAATAGTGGTGTTAAAGTGTACTGATTTTGTATGTCTAATCTTTAGATCCTGTGTTANTAGTAGAAACTACCAGGAGAGAGACAATGCCAAGACATTGTTTATAAAAAGCAGTAGAGTCAAAGCCTCAGACAGTGGGTTCAACTAGGATCAGGTGGAGATGGAGGACAGAGGTAAGCTGGCTAGGAAGGGAGCTGCAGGTAAAGTCAGAGATGGAGGATGAACTCTGCAGAGGGGAAAACCCACCCAGTAATGCCATCAACTAGAAAAGGCTTGCCAGCAGCATGATAAGTTTCTCCGCGCAGCAATCAGAGTCAGGACTGGTGATGAAAGGCCAGGTTTAATTCACGAACCGTCCCGGGCCCCACAGACAGGAGATCAGGNCGGGAGACCAGAGGGAAGAGAGCGGCTAGTCTCGGGGAAGCCGCTTAAATAGGCCCCGGGGAGGAGCCGTGTTTTGGCGGGCTGTGAAGGGGCGTGTTCAGCCAGGAGTCCGAGCCGCTCGAGGTGTGGGTGGTGCTGGGGGTGGAGCCTGAGCCACACAGGAAGCTGCATCCGGAAGACCCCGGGTAGAAAGCAGCTCCGCCAGCCTGGCGGCNGGGAATTGTCCGCCAAGAGCTCCTACCACACACAGCAGTTGGATGCTATGTTTTGAGTCTTTTGGGGGAGACATGACGATGGTGGTGGGCACTATCATTAGTCAGATGTGCCCAGGTTATGGACAATGTGAGTGGATAAATTAAGGATGCAAGTCCCAGGGATTTTCCAGTTTGTCTCTGTAGCCTTCCCATCAGTCAGTCAACTTCTAATCCTTCTTAAAAAGGTAAAAGTTGCTGCCAGATAAGAAATTTATCTGTGTTCATTTCTATCTCTGAGGAACACTCAAATATAGGTAATCCATGAAGAACCTCAGAGATGATTCCTGGGACCCTTTACCTCCATGTGCTCACCTGCAAGGGTGCTTTGTGCTCAAGAGAGGACACACACTGGTACTTCTGTAAGAACACTTTATCTCATTTTTGAAGCAGGTCTTACGCAAGATCTTTTGTACTGCTAAGGCTGAGTCGTGCCTTTCCTGACTTGTGGCCAGACACTAGAAAGAACCCTAGTTTTTAGCAAACTTGTACCCTTGCCAGAAACTGGATCTGAGACACATGTGGCAGTAAGTTCTGACTCAGATGAGGTGGGGACNGAGATCACTCAGTGCTGAAGGAGGCCTGACTGGCTCAGAGTCCCCTCCTGTTGCTGAGATAAGTAGTTCTGCAGCAAGAAACAAAATTTTGCCTCCTTCTCTGGGGACCAGACCCAGCTTCCAGTTACCTGCCCCTACCACACCCAGGGAGGTTCAGCTACTATACCAG
>LZPO01097340.1:81295-103129 GCA_001675575.1 Neotoma lepida | reverse complement strand
TCCTCTTTCTCTTGTTTTTACAGTCTCTCGGTAATGACTAATTGGCTGTGTTTCCCAACTTTTTTATGTTTCTCTTTCTCTTGTTACAAGCGGTACTAACCCCGTGATATCCACAGGGACCTATAGACAGCCAACATTCCCAACTGATATACAGCGTTCTCCTTTCTTTCAAAGTGTAAAACATTTACAAGGAAATGTACAAATGTATTAGGCACATTTCCCGGGTCGGTCATTAGCGCGCCTCTGCGCCGGGGTGCGCTCCTGCGGTCCGCCCCCCTCCCCACAACGGTCCCCTTTGGAGCACGCGTTTCCGTGTGCCAGCGTGATGGCTCGAGAGACCGCAATTGCTCTGGCCGGCATTGACGAGCCTCGGATGCCCATTTACTGCGCGCAGCAGCCACTCTGGAGCCGGGGCACATCTGGATGGAGTCAGCCGCCGAGCGCCAGGGGCCAGAGCAGAGCGGCGGCGAGCAGGAGGGAGGCCGGCGCCCGGGCCGCCTCCGCGCTGCCCCCGTGCGACCGGGCTGGATTTCCTGATGTAAACAGAGCTGCCCTGCAGGAACACAGCAGCTCTGCTCCCGGTGTCACTGAGCGTGCTTTATCTGCTCAGGGTCAGCGTTGCGACTTAGGAAAACAGAAGCGTTGCTTTGAATTTAAACATCTCCAAAGCCACAACCCATTTCTTCTGGGGAGGGGAGGAGGGGAAGCCTGGCAACCCAGATCCCGCTTTTGTATGTTTACTTGTTCCAGTTTCTGGTAATTTGGGAGCTAATTTCATTATCTACAGCAGAATTGGAATCAAGATGCTTTTTCTCTGACGTTAAGGGCATGTGTGAGTCTCTGTGCAGAAGGTTGGACATGCTTGCTCAACAGCGGTCCTCATGCTGTGTGCCCAGGCTTGCGGGCTGAGTCCTGGGGCGCTGGGCTCTCTTGGGCGTGGCCGTGGTTTGGGGTCTTCCCGGATTTACCCGAGCTGTGGGATCCAGTCCAGTGAGGTTGAGCCCTTAAAGCCTTTCTCTTTCAGAACGCTCATGAAAGTAGAAATCAGCCAACTATAAAACCGTGACAAAGTTGTTTTGACATGGCCGGTGGAGAGGGAAAATTCAAAATGATGGCAGAGTCTGGACTGTCATCACCGATAATTAAAATGAAATGTAGATAGATGCGTTTCCAGTTCAGCAACAAGCCATTTTACCAGCCACGGCTAGAAACTTCTATTATCGGAATTCTCGTAGGATAAGGGCAGAGCTTCCCTAGCAGTCAAGCACGGACTGATTTTGCGCAAATCTCTAAAGGGAAACCGGCAGAAGCAGTGTGCGCTCCTCAGGGCCGAGTTGGAAGAACAGAGGTGGGATGTCCGGCTGGCTTGAAAGGCCTTGGGGCTGGGAGAGGATGATTTCAGAGTTGCAGCTTCCCATGATTTCCCGTGACGTGTGTCAGGGCATTCTGAGTCCTGCTCTGGATTTCAGGGATACTTTTCCTTGGAAAGAACCCCCATTTGTCACTGTGCATCAGAGCTATCTGTTTTTTAAAGACTCACAACCCTTACAATGGACTGTTACTCACCTATGATTGGGTTCATAAAGCTTGTGCCTTTTCTTCCCAAAGGCTATATTTTGATGAATTTGCTACGANTTGGGTGAACAGTGATGGAAAGAATCTGGGTCTGACTGTGCAAATTGGCTATTAGCTGATCTTGATATGGAGACAGGATAAAAATCAGTGGCAATGAGGCTAGTTAGAGTAATGTCTCTTTCCTCAAAGCAAATATAGGCCTGGCCTTACAGGCTTTGACAGGAGGAGGAGGAATCTCCAGTGATTTAGGATTACTGTGGTGGCTTAGTTTACTGAGAACCTGGAAGGAAGGAACCCAAGAGCCTTTTCAAAGCAGTTGTCCCCAGAATGTTGAGGTGGCTCAACATGGCAAGGTGCCTATCTCTGATAATTCTTAGCACCCTGGAGACAAAGACAGTATCAGTGAATCTAGCAATTTTCAGGGCAAACTAGAGAACAAAATCCTGTCTCAATAATCAAAAGCAGAAAGCAAGGAAGCATGTCACTATTTGAGCCAAATATGCATTTCATGGTCCAGGTCCTTACTCCATAAAAGTGTTTATAGAGGTTGACTTTGTCTCTACTATTCAACAGTCTCCTTCTAATACATGGTGTGTGTGTGTGTGTGTGTGCTGTCTCTTATACACATCTAGATGTGTATAAGAGACAGTTGATTGTGTGTGTGTGTGTGTGTGTGTGTGTGTGTTTAATTTCTTTCATCAGCATTTTTAAATTTTCACCATTGAGTTCTTGGAAATTTAGCTTTGCTAAATGTGGGTTTAAGTATTTTTGTGATTATAAATGGTAATTTGATTTTATTTCAATCACTGAATGTTCATTTTTGGGAGAATTGCAAGTGATTTTGTAGACTGGTCTTGTACCTGTGGTCTTAATGAACTTAAATTATTCAGAGAGTTTTCTTTTTAGATTCTTCATAAGTTGTATAATCTGACAATACAGCCTCTTTTTCTTCTTCTTTCAGTACACATGTCCTTTATTCTTTATCTCTTTTGCAGTGCCTACAACTTTTACAATTGTGCGAAATATGAGTGGGCAGAACCTCATTGTGTCATCATCTTGGTGGGAAAATATCCAGTCTTTTGGCACTAAGTATTATATCAGGGACCAGTGAGGTGGTACAGTAGGTAAGCGCATTTGCTGCCAAGCCTGATGACCCAAGTTTAGTTGTAGTACAGGGGCACGTGTGTATGGGTGCACATACACACACACACACACACACAGAGTAAAAAAGTGAAATGTAAAAGGTTGTGAGGCTTTGGGTAGGTACTGGTTTATGTCAAGTAATATCCTTCCATTTCTAATTTCTACTTTCATCATGAATGGTATTGAAATTTCTTTTTTCAAATATTTTCTCAGCAACAATTAATGCAACTTTTCTTATTGGCTTGCTGAGCAGAGCCACTTTTCTTTTTTTTCTTTCTTTTTTTTAAAGATTTATTTAGTATGTATACAGAAGAGGGTGCCAGATCTCATTACAGATGATTGTAAGCCACCACGTGGCTGCTGGGAATTGAACTCAGGACCTCTGGAAGAACAGTCAGTGCTCTTAACCTCTGAGCCACCTCTCCAGCCCCACCAGCCACTTTTCAAAGGCTGAAGTAACTAACTTTGCATATTCCAGTTGGCCATGGCTTATAAATCTTTTTATATGTAGTTGACTTAATTTACTAATGTTTTATTGAGGATTTTTGGACTCAACTTCATTATTTCTGCATGCATTTCTTTCTTTCCTTTTCTCTGTATTTGAACTTGCCTGTGTTATCATGTGAGTTTAGAAGTATTCCTTTCTCTTTCATTATTGGGAGGACTTGCCTGTATTANCATGTAACTTCAGAAGTATTCTTTTCACTTTCTTTATTGGGAAGAGATTGTGGAAAATGAATTTTAATTTTTTTTTTAAATTTTGGTGGAATTCTCTAGTCCAGTAAAACCATTGCACTTAAAATCACCTTTATGGTAGTGTTTCAATTATGAATTTAATGACTTTAATGGCTACAGAACAATTCAGATGATCCTTTCTTTGTAGGTTAAGTTTGTGTAGCATGTGGTTTTAAGTTTAAGGATTTGTGAGTGTAAGCCTTGTCATAGTGTCCCCTTATTACCTTATAGTGATAGCAAGGTCAGCAGAGAGACCTTCAATTTCATTATTAAATTCCTACTGCCATTCTTTTTATTTTTTGTCAGCTTTATGGTTATTAAGTTTTTGTAGAATTTTGTTTCATTTGTTTTTTTTTCCTGAAAACAGTAAAGTATTTTCAGCTTCATTGATTTCTACTATTACCTTATTTCTTTTTTATTTCTTTCAATTTATTTTGCTATTATTTCTAGTTTCTTGAGGGAGGAATTTGAATCTTTGGGTCTTTCTAAGAATTTAGTGCAATGTATTTCCTTACTACTGCTTTAACTGCACCCTACTTCTCTTGATAAATNTTCTGGTTGTACTCTCTTGTAGCCTGTTTTCACCTCAAATTTCCTTTGAGACATCCTTCTTAACTCATGAATACTTTAGAAATTTACTTGGAGATATCCTGATGTCTCTGTTACTCATCTGTGGATTGATTTCATTGTGGTCAAGAAATGTATTCTATATGATTTTAATGTTTCTAAGTTTGTTGTTGTTGTTTTTTTTTACCCAATGTAAGTAACCATATCAAACATACTTGAAAAACTTTCCTATCCTAATGTCATGTAGGGTGCTCTGTTCATGTCAGTTAGGTCCTGCTGATTGGCAGCATTGTTTGGGTCCTCTTTTTTTCTGGATTTCTGTCTTGAAGTGCTGTTAGTCATTGATATGGGGCTATTGAAACCATCAACTATACTTTTGTAGATTTGAATATTTCTTTCAGTTGATTCTTGTATTTTGATATTTTATTGGTTAGAGATTATCTCTCTTTGTTTCTGTAATTTTCTTTGTTTTAAAGTCTATTTTATCAATACAAATATAGATGCAATTGCTCTTTAAACTCACTATTTTATTGATACATCTACTTTCAATTTTCTATGTTTAGTCTGCCAATGTCATTGTATATGAAAAGCAACTTGGGGGGCTGACGAGATGGCTCTGAGGTTAAGAGCACTGACTGCTCTTCCAAAGGACCTGAGTTTCTAACTCGAGTTCCAGGGGACTCAACACCCTCACACAGGCATAGATACAGGCAAAACACTAATGTTCATAAAATAAAAAAAATAAATAATTTTAAAAAATTTAAAAAAGAAAAGCAACCAGCATTTAGTTGGTAATGTTCATTTATTCTATTAACTTATATTTATGATTATGATTAAAATATTTGGAAAATTGACAAGGTGGCTATTGGCTTGTAAATACTTCAGTATGCCATCTTTATTGTTTCCCTCTGTGATTCTTTCTTTCTATTCTGTAAGTTACTTAGTACTGCTATAGGATTCCCACTTAACTTACTGGTAGTGTTTTGGTGTGTTTGTAGTGATTGCTGTTTCATGTTATATACACTTCAGTTGGCACTACTTTCTTACCATTTTCTATCTGGGGTGAAAAGTTCAATTCCTTTTGGGTTCCTTGATCTTCCACCTTTAAATATCATTTTCTCGTGAGTCAGAACATATTATGATTTTTTATTTTATCACACATGGTTTATAAAACTTAAAAATAACAAAATAACCTTTTGTATATGTATGTTCACGTATATTCTTTCTGTTATTTCTTCCCTCCCACTCCCTTCATCTATTATTTCTTTTCTCTTTATTTTATTGGAAATATTTAAGAGTATGTCTCCTTTTGACACATAATGATCCCAGCAATTATTTCCACAACTTTATGCATCAGGGAATGTGTAATTTTCCCTTTGTTCTAGGATATTTTTCTGGATGTAGTATTTTGGCTGACCATCTGTTTCTTTTGTTACCTTAAAAATATTATTAGAATTTGTTTAACTTTTTAAATATAGATTTTTGGATAGATTGGTGCAGTTTCATACATACTCAAGCTTTGCGTTTTTTCTTTCACAATCTAAATATATGAATGTTGAATGATATGAATGTCAATTCTTCTGTCTCAGAGATGCTTAAAAACTATTCTATTAGTTTTTAAAATTCTGCTTTCCATCTGCTGCTCCCATGGGGTGAATCATCTTCTGTCCTACCACGCATTCTAGCCAACACTCATCTTTACTTTTAATCTTCCAGCAAGTCTCTCAGATATGTTGTTTATATCTGTTAGTATGTTTTCAGTTCTATAAGGTTTTATTTGGATTTTAAAATATCATTTATTTTTTGAGATTTATTTTCCTTTATTTCAAGAGAATTTTTAATAATTGTGGAACACTTTTGTGGCAATTTCTTAAAGATCCTTATTAGATACATCTGACATTGTGTGACCCTCCTTATCAACACCTGTACTGAGGGCAATAATGTCCTGTGTGCCTTCAGGTTTTTGGTCTTCTGATTTTTGGTATAATGCTGATTTTTTAGTTATATGCTGGGCATTTTTTTTGTGTGTGTGATGTTAGGAAACTCTGAGCCCTAAGTAAGCTATGTTTTAACAGGCAGTCAATTCATATAGGCTGAACACACAGTCGAAAGCTGCTTTGTGGACTGAATCCCTGGTGGCAGTTATTATGTCTTTGCTGTGTTCCTTTTGTCTTCTTGGTTCTTCTGGTTTCCTGGGATACACAAGGGCTCCCACTGGGATAGATTGAGGAGTGGAAGTGGAAATCAGGTTTCTCTTGGTGGGATCTCACTAGCTATTTATGCTTCTGTGCCTCTAACCCTTGCTTTTGCATGTCTCAGCAGAAAAGGTCTGTGTTAGGCTCAGTAGAAAGGAAACTCTACCTGTATAGCATTGAATTCTCTTGGGGCTCTTGTCAGCTCCTGCTAATATTGTTGAAAATAAGTCCACCTGGATATTTTCTGTTCTAAATGGGAGCTAGGAATAGCAGAATTTGTGAGGCTGTTCTTATTCTTTTGGACAGTGAGCCCTCTCAGTGCATTATCTTCTTGGGTCTTGGACTCATCTGTGCTCCTCTCACATTATATGCATAGTCCTCCTAGCACAACTTTATGCTGCCTCTGGGTTTGCAGTTGTGTTGGAGGGAGCAGCAGAGAAAGGCTTCTATCCATCTTATTTCTCCATGTGGTTTTGAGCTCTGTTCCTCCTCCGGAAAGTCATTAGTGATTTTTCTGGGAGTCTATCACTGAGTAAAGCTAGTACCTGGCTTTGAATTTCTACTTCCTAGATCCATTTGATCAGAGCCTTGGAAAGCTGTGTTCTCTGTGTTTCTGAAGTCAGATGGCCACGTGCCAGTATCTTGGGTTAGCTGAGCTCCACTCTTGCTGCTAAGTATGGTCATTCCAGTGAGCCCTTCACTCCCTTGGGATTATGCTTTGGATAGTTAGCCATTTGGTCCACACCCCAAGGCCTATTGTGAGGGCTCTATTAGTTAACTTAAGTGGATTGCTTGGTACATTGAAATAGCTTAATAAATGTTACCAATTACTATAACTGTAACTTCCGAAATGTAATATAGATATGCTATATATGTTCTATATCAACCATTTATTAAATATTCAGGAATCTCTCTTATTATTTTAGGAAACAAATGAAAATTAATGTCATGACTTTGGAAATAAGCATGGAGTTTTTTAAATAAAACTAAAAATTGATCTACCGTATGATCTCACTATACCATATAGGACTCTATATAATCACACCTCAGAGACACTTGCACATTCACCTGACTGCTGTGCTGTTCACAGTAACTAAGTTGGGGAACCAACAAATGCATGGATAATGAAAATGTGTTATATATACATGGTGGAATTTTATTTAGTCATGAAGAAGAAAGAAATTATGTCAGGAAAATGAACAGGAATAAAGATTACCATTTTAATCAAAATAAGGTATCTTGTGGCAGAATGATGCAGTGGACATAATGCCAAGCCTGGCAACCTGGCTTTGACCTGTGGCATATGGCACCCCAAATAATAAATAAATAAATAATAAAGTAGTTTTTTAAAGAAGCTATATGGGAAGGAGTGAATATGATCAAAATATATTTTATGAAATACTCAAAGAACTAGTAAACAATTTAAAAAGCTAGACTTAGAAACGTGTGTGTGTGTGTGTGTGTGCGCGCGCGCGCGCAGGTGTATATACATGACAAAGGAAAGGGTAGAGGAGGGCTAGGTAGGAAGAGTAAAGGATCTGAAAGGAGGACGAGGGAAACAAGAGAGGGATGGGGGAAGAAAGATAACACTATGGAATATGTTTGGACTAAACATATGCAATCCAGATTAAAATATATAGGACATGAAAGCAGAGGGGGACTATTGGGGAGGACTACTGAAGTCCAGTGTATTTTTGGGTGCCCAGTGGACCAGCCCCAGAGGCCAACCATTCTGAGTCTGGTATAAGTAGGAAAGAACACTGGGTAGGGGTAAGAGAGCACTGACATGCAGGGCACTATCATTTTGTAGTGAGAAAACACGGATGTGGAGATGGAGGACACAGTCACCTCCTAGGGAATTGTAGGAGAATCGGGTTATATGGAAACACTGCCNTCCGCTCATTTCCTGGACATGGCCATCCATCAGAGGTGAGGAGGCCACAGAGAGCAGTAGCTGATTTTGCTCTCAATTGGGGGCTGAGCTTCAGATCTTATGTTTGGGACAGTACAGAGATGTTTTATATGCCAATTTGGAAAGCAAAGGCCTTGAGCTGTTGGGAATGAGGCAGAGAACACAGGGAACAACATTCTGTCTTATTTGTCATTCTAATTAAGATTACTTGAAGTTTTAGGATAGCAGCAATCTAAACCCCACCAACGGAAGTAAGAGATTTGGTTTATGTTATTAATTGATTCAGGGGAGTCTATTTAGACTCCCACTGTTGACTCGTTCAGTATCCAAGCATTTTTAATAGTGACAGAAACATATTTCTTGGCAGCTTGCTTTGCTTCCTAGGTTTTTTTTTTTCTTGGTATAATGACATGTAGTGTAGAGGGGCAGGGCCGGCTCTGAAAAGAGGATTATTTTACCTGTGTTTTCTTGCCAATGACTTTCCAGGATACATAGGTATTTGGAAACTTACTAGAGATTTGCCAGTAGTTCAATATAGTATTTCAAAGAGGATTCATGCTCAAAGCAAACTGCTTTCTAAGAAGTTAACAGTGAAGACTCTCTTTGCCATTCAGGGAAAAAACTGAAGAGAAGTGAATGAATTGTAGGAGTGCAGTCATATTCCCTCTGATAACTACTACAGAATTCTACAAATAGTCTTTTCTGCCTCAATTTTTATTTTAATAATAATTTTTAGTCACAAAATTCTTGGTATAAATGAGAGTCATAGCTGCACAACACACAAGATAACAGATTTCTTGCTTAATCTTTGCTTTATTTACATTTTCTGTCTGTTCTCTAAAAGATGGAACTGGTCAGAACTCAGGGTTATCCATGGAACCAGTCAGAAGTACCATGTGCCAAATGTGTGCATTAGGTCTCCAGTTTGTCTTAGAGCTCTATTGAGCTCTATTTTCTGATGGGACTGTCATTCTCTGTGTTATGAATATGTGTTGCTCTGACTGGTTGATAAATAAAGCTGTTGGCCAATGGTGAGGAAGAATAAGGTTAGGTGGGACATTCTAACTAGAGAGAGGAAAAGAAAGACAGAGCTGAGCAGATGCTCCTAGCCGCCGCCAGGAGAAGCAAGATGTAACAGTACCCGTAAGGCATAGGCCATGTAGTAAAACATAGATTTATAGAAATGGGTTAATTTAAGATGTAAGAGCTAGATAATGAGAAGCCTGAGCCATTAGGCCACAGTTTAAAATTAATATAAGCCTCTGTGTGTTTACTTGGGTCTGAGTGGTCGCAGGAGCCAGGAGGGACCAGAAAAAAACTTTCTCCTACAGTTTTCTTAAGCAATAACAATAACAACACTGGATTTCTTCTATGAAATTATTTCTCTTACTATTTAAAAGAATATTCAGGGTCTGGAATAATGATTTAGTAGATAAAAGTGCTTTCTATCCAAGTATGCACACCTGAGTTCAAATTCGTAGCACCCTTGTTTTGAAAGCAAGCACCTGTAACCCCATTGTCATGAGGTAGGAGATAGGAGTATCTGTAGGACTTGCTGACCACTAGCCTACTTCTGGTTCAGTGAAAGATCATGTCTCAAAAGAATAAGATGGAAAGTTATAGAGCAATGCAACCAACATACTCCTTTGTCCTCCACACAGGTGCATATGCACCACACACATACACATCACACACATACATATGCATATAAACACACTCACAAATATTCAGAATAAGAAAATTAATTATTGGAAACATTATATATTATAGATACATTCCATTAAAAACTCAACATNGGAGATTTCTATTGGATTGTTTCTGCTATTATTTAAAAGGATATTCAGAATATTAAGAATAAGTTAATACTATTAACTTACAAAATTTCTCCAATAAGTCTTGAGATAATATATATTACCTTCATAGAAGCTTTATTTGTTGTTAATTTTTTTCAGTAGAAAAGTCAAAGGCCCTGTTCTATAGTTTTGTCTTCCAAAAAGGGTATTGTTCAAGCCAGTGCTCTCAGGAGCAGTTCATTCACCAAGCTCACAGTATCAGTGGAAGTAACTCTCAGCAGCTGCTTGATGAGCACTGAGGCATTGCAAGCATCTCAACCAGGTCAGACAGATATGGGAGCACCCACAAAGTCCTAGTGAGACACGTGCCACAGGGTACACCAAAAGTGAAGGCATCAGATGGCCACTTTCTGGGTCCAGCTTTGCTTGGAGGTAATTTTTTCTTGTAATCATCAAGGACTCAGATACATGTTAAAACCAATTCAAAGGAAAATAAATAAATATNTNACTTTTATATGAATATATGGAGGAGACACACTGCTTGCTGCTTCTCCTCCTCCACTTTCTCCTTCTGCTCATTGTCATCCTCCTCTTCCTTCTAGTTCTGTAGATGGAACCCAGGGCTTCCCATCACCAGGACTGATTTTTCCATAGGAATGGGTGATGTGATTGAAGTTCTTTGGAACATGACAAATGTCTGTGTTCATCCTTCCCCTGTAATTTATGAAGAAGTGCAGAACACCTGGATGACAACGAAAAGGGTCAAATCCGATTGTATGGGAGGCTGTGATATAGGCAATATGCCATGTATTATTGAAACAAATTTTCTTCTGCCTTATCTGTAAATCCCATTCCTCATTTTCACCCATTAAATCAGGGAAGAGAATATGACACAAAAATCACCTCTGTACAAATACCTGTTTCAAATTCATTTAGAAAGGAAGCTTGAACTTGAACTATAGAAAGCTTTTCCTTATTAGTGATGCCATGCTAATACTATATATTATGGATATTACATGATTTTTGAAGTCAGTGAAATATTGACATACTCCCGCTTCCTGAAAGAAAGATCAGAAAGGACAAACCAGAAAGTAACAGTTTAAAGGAAGTAGTGGGCAATTAAATAAAATATAAACAATTTACACCTAGCACAGAAAAATACAGCATGTCTTATATTTCTATTATATTTCTACTTATTCTTAGCACATCCTCTAAAATAGCCCCATAGACAAGAAAGAGTTTGTACGAGATCCGCCATGCTCAGGTCATCAGCAGGAGGCTCAGCAGAGGACAAGGCAAATCAGAGAATTTAGCAGTTTATTTTGAAGCATTTATCTAATTATTCTTTATCAATGAAAACTCAGAAGTCAGATATCAGGGTAAGAACCTGAATGGTCAAAGAAATGACAGAGAAGCAACCAGTGACCTTCTCTCTCCTGTTCCTCGATCCAAAAAGGGTGAGACCCTCTCTAAGCCCCACCCTACTACTTCCTGTGTCTCTTTCTGTTTTCAGTCCTCCAAAACTATGGTTAATTTTGGTCAGCTAGTAACTAGCTCCATCCTCTGATTCAAAGCAAATTTTATTATTAGTCTTAGGAGAGTCAGAATTCAATCAAAATATCACACAATATTTCCTTTGTTCCAGCTTTTTCCTCACCAGCTGCTTCAGCATACAGTGAAGATTTTGAGGTCAAACTTGGAGGTAAAATCAATTAAAAATTCTCAAGATTCCAGCGTTTAATCCCTTTCTGTTAAGTGAGACATGGAGGAAAAGGTTAACAACACGGGTGCATCTTAAATTGCACAAGAAAAGTTAAGCTTGTTTTGAAGAGTGTGTAAGAGCAATGTCCTAGCAGACAAAATGAGCTGGTTGATAGGTCAGGGAAGAACTTTAAGTTCTCCCTGCCTTATCAACCTGATGTTTTGTGTCAAATTTAGGGAAAAGACCTAATTAGGGTCCCACAAGCATCTGAAGGAGGCATCTTGACTGCTGAAGCCACTAAGGATTCTGTCCTACATTGATGTAGTCATCTATTAAGTGAGTATAGTCACAGTAGCCATGCAGGTGTGGTTTCTCACTTTCTCATGCATCATGGCTGTCACTGTAATGTACCCTGCTAGGCTACATACCAAGCCTGTAACAGCTTGGGCCCCACTGAGGGGAGTTGAATGGAGGCAACCTGGCCCAGAGGAAAGGGTATGACTTTGGTGCAAAAGAATACAAGACTAAGCCCTGTGTTTTCCTCAACAAGCAGCACATGTAGGTAACTGGCAACTTACAAAGGTTTTTATACATGTGCACCTCTGAATTGCAGGCCTTTCCGCCCCAGGATAGGAATTTAGTATGTGTTTAGTAAGTCCTAGTAAGAATTAAATGAGGTGGCAGAGTTAAAGCTCTTGGTACACAATGTGTCATAAGCTATGTAATAGCATCATAACATTCCTGAGGTTGACTCATGATCCACTGCTAGCCAGCCTTGGAGATTTGGCAAAAAGGCCATCCCCTTGTGAGGCTTCCTCTGACCTGGTTGATAAATAGGCAGTGACACCCTCCTATATGAGTCTGTGTCCCTTTGGACAAGAGCTGTGAGGGCTACATGTTTTTAGGGAGCTTTCCACCAGGGTTGCAGGCAGATGCCTCAGCATTTTAGATATGTGTTATGACTTTTTACCACCCTATTCTTGATCATATATTGTAAAAAACTTTCTTGAATTTTGCAACATGGGACAAAGCAGTTAACTTCTTCAGTTCTCTTACTCTTCATTCTAAGTTAGCAGTTCTTAACCTGTGGTTCGAGATCCTTTTAGGGGTATAATAACACTTTCACAGTGGTCGCATATCAAATATCTTGCATATTAGATGTTTATATAATGATTCATAACAGTAGCAAAATGACAGTTATGAAGTAGCAACAAAAATAATTTTATGGTTGGGGTTGCTACAACATGAGGAACAGTATTAAAGGATTACAGCATTAGACAGGTTGAGAACCATTGTCCTAAGTGATGATTGTAACATGCATCTTACAGACTTCTGAGAGATTGACTCTGAACACAACAGGTAAACCAAGAATTTCCTGAGTTGTACCTTGTACAGTCCCACCTCTACATTTTTGTCCCTGTGTCTCAGAATGTAGTGTCTTCACAGTTGTCTAGCACCAGTGGAGGAGGCCCACTTGGCCTAGAAAGCTGGCTCAGACACATGGAAAAGTCAGGAGAAAACAGCTGCCACTTAAGGTTCCTCCCCATTCCTATGTCTTGTGGTGACCCTGAGAGACAGTCACCTATACTCTAGTTCCCTCAATATTCTGATGGTTATGGAGGAACCAAAACCTAGAACTTGTAAGAAATGTGCAGGCTGAGGAGTTTTGGTCCCTGAACAAAGTGGCTTTTCTTTGGGTCTCTGATTCCAAAAATACAGCATAGTTATAAGAGCTGTGTTCCATCCCGGGGAAAAGGGACACAGAAAGAAAAGGCAGCCCTGGATGTAACTTGGGGGTAAATGATGAACTCATAGGCCTAAAGCCTGGGCTCTTGGATCTAAGTGTTGCCTCACAGACACATTGCCATTCCTCTTTATAGTTCCCCCATGTTTGGCAGCATGTGGTTTAGCCAAGTGCCCCAGGTTTGGCACCCATACTTCTGATTCTAAAATTGCGGCTTCATTACTCTCTAACTATACAATTTGGCATGGCAGAATAATATCCTTAGCAAATTTGGTGTTTCATCACCTCAGATAACAATAATAATGACACTCAAACGTGTTATAAATGAAAAATTTGTGAGTTGTCTGGCATTTAAATAGATGTTCACTAAAACCCCATGATCTACTTTACTTTGTAATCTGCTGTGGGATGTCTTTCTGTATGTTGTGAATATATGTTGCTCCTATTAGCTAATAAATAAAGCTGTTTTGGCCTATAGCAAGGCAGCTTAGAGGCAGGCAGGAAATCCAAGTAGAGATACAGAGAGAAGAAAGGAGAGTAGAGAGAGACACCTAGTGCCGCCCAAGGAGCAGTAAGATGCCGGCAGACCAGTAACNCCATGGCCACATGGCAAAACATAGATTAATAAAAGTGGGTTAATTTAAGGTAAAAGAGCTATCTAGCAAGAAGCCTGCCATAGGCCATACAGTTTATAAATAATATTAAGCCTCTGAGTGATTATTTTATAAGCAGCTGCAGGACCTCGGGGTCAGGTGGGACTGCGGGGTGGGGCAGGACCGGCGAAACTTACCACTACAGTAANCCTATACATCTTTTCATAAACTTTATTCTTGAATTCTCATTATATAGTAGTACTTATGGTATTTATTATATCTTCCTCTATGGTGAGAATTTGCTTTCTTGAGAAGTTTCACTTCATACTCTGTCCATCACCCTGTCCTTCTAGAATGGACATCACGTTTCCTTCATTATTGGACCTTGTTCTGATCTTCACATGCCTTCATGAGCTTTGTTTGGGGTATTTNTTTTTAATTCATCTATTATTTTACATCCTGGCCATAGTCTCCCACTCCCCTTTCTGTCCCCTCCCTTCCCTGTGTCTCTCCACCACCCGCCCCTCCCACTCCCCTAATCCCCTGCTCTTCCATCTCCATCCACGAAAGGGCAGGTCTCCAATGAGTATCAATAATACATGGCATATCAAGTTGCAGTAAGACTAAGCACCTCCCTGTGTGTTAAGGCTGGGCAAAGTGACCCAGTATGAGGAGTAAGGTCCAAACTATAGTAAAAGAGTCAAAGACAGTAGGGCATTCTTTTTTGGTGGTGAGTGGGTATGTAGAACTCTTCTGCCTAGGTAAATATTCACTGTAGGAGCTTCCAGGAGAGCCATGAACACAGTGAAAAATCTTAACAGGCAGTCTTTTCTCTAAGACTCACAGGAATCTGCTTCCCGTCCTTGCCTATTTCTCCCTGTCCTTGATGGTAGAGTCTTGGATTTTTACTCCATCTTAACCAGGCCTTACTTTGAGTGAAGTCTCCAATCTTTATTCTGATCTGACCTTATTTTTCCTAAGCTGAGCTCCAACAGCTTCACAAGGTAGCTGACATATCTATGGCAGGCAATGACCTCTGCTTTGTGCAGATGGGTTGGTGTTAGGGATAGTTAGGGAATAGTTTTGAAGTCAGGCTTGACTTCTTGATAGCTTGTCCCTAATACATCCTTTTTCTGAATCTTACTGGGCCTGGTGTCCTGACCACAAGGGTATGGTGGTCTACCCTTAGAAGCTGAATTTATTTTATCTCTTAGGGACAAGGAATTATTTTAAGATATATTTTGACTGTTTAATCAGAATTGAGAAATGTTTTTCCTTGGTAGAACGCTACCTCATCCTCATTATTATTATTGGTATTGTGGATAAAACAAAACTATACTAACTGAACCCTTCCATATGCCAGGCAAGGCTCTACCACTGTGCTACCTCCCCAGTCTCATTTACTACTTAACTCCATTCCTTTTTATATTTCTATCTTGTCATTTCTATTCTCCCCAGTAAGAGGAACCTTGAAAGGAGCCCATTTCTTAGCCACCCTTGGCTTTAAGGTGTGGTAAATAACAGGTCCAAGCACCATTGAGGGGGTAAAATCCCAGCAAAATCTGCTCAGTCACAACAGACTTGTTTCTTTGGTTNGCTATTGTTCACCTCAAATTTGAAAAGATAATTTTCTGTGTAATTTATAAAGATTTTATTATTGAGAAAGCACTCAGATTAGGAAGATTACCACTACATTATTTAAAAATAATTATTATCAGATGACTAGACACATATTCCTTCTCAGGTACCCTCAATTCTGTCTGGACTGTTTAAACCTACTGGTAAATTTTAATTTCCTAATATTTGTTTCTAAAATTAAAATTAAATAAACAACTTGAAAGATATATTTTATACCTGAGATATCTTTGTGGTCTCAGCCACTAAAAATCCTAGAATGTTCATTCTACTTTTAGGAAAGACGTGTCTAGAATAATTAGAATTGTTATATAGGTCAGTACTGATGAGTTTCACAGGAAGTGTTCAAACTAGAAAAGACATTCAGCTCTTTTTTTCTTTTTTTTTCAGACAGGACCTCATGTGCCCTAGGTGGCCTTGAACTCACTATAGAGATTGCTTTTGAACTTCGGATCCTCCTGCCCTGCCTCTCAAGAACTGAGAAAACAGACACGCAGAAGCATGCCGCCTAGTTTATTGTAGTGCTGGGCATTGAACACAAGGCCTCAAGCATTATAGACAGGCACAAGACCAACTATTTTTTTTAAATTACTTTAAACAATTTTAAAACTTAAGTATGTTTTGATCATATTTTTCTCTTCCACCAAGTCATTCCAAATCCTTTCCTCTTCCCTACCCACCAAACTTAAAACTTCTTTCTCAAAAAACTCAATATAAAAACATAATCCCCTAAAACCAAGGAAACAAAATAATCCCCTACGCTCCACCAAACTGTAACCAAATAAAAGCACACAAAAAACAATGAAGTCGGCCTGTCCCTACCCCCAATGCTGGCAGAGTTCCTCTGCTCAGGTGCATATCACACTCTTCAGAAGAACAAGTGATTGATCCCCCTGCCAGCTGAATTGTTCCGCTCCCTAGATTCAGTTCCAACAGACCCATCCCACTGCCCTCCCTCAACCTCATCACCTACCCTGTCTCTGGCTACTATCCCCAACACTGGGTGGGATGGTGTGTGTGTGGGGTTTCTGGTACTCAGGTACAGGCGACACCAGTCAAAAGAACAGGTTTAGGCCACATTAGTCAGAAGAATAGAGAGTCCCTGCTGTACCTAAGACCAAGCAAACCATCAGAAGTCCAATCCCCAACCTGGACAAAGATTTCCTACTGAATCAGAGGTCACATCATCCACCAGAAATCCAGATCGAAAGGACCAGAAGACCAACAAAGACAAACTCATAAATCAACACCTCGACCTCTAATCCTCCCAAACCCAGATGCCTAAACACCAGTGGAAGAACACAATCAACAACAGGAAGAGCAATAAAGCACCACCAGAGCCTAGCTATCCTATGACAGGAAGACCTGAATATTTCAATGCAGCTGAAGCAAAAGAAAAAAAAAAAAAACTTTAAAACCAACTTTGTGAAGATGATAGAGGTACTTAAAGAGGAAATGAAAAAAAATCCCTTAAAGAAATTGAGGAAATGACAAACAAAAAATGGAGGAAATCAATAAATCCCTTACACAATGCCAAGAAACAAAGAAAAAACAAACAAGTGAAGGAAATTGTTCAAAACTTGAAAATGGAAATAGAAGTAATGAAGAAAACAAACACAGAGGGAATTCTGGAAATGGAAAATTTGGATAATTGAACAGGAACTACAGACACAAGCATCACCAACAGAATACAAGAGATGGAAGAGAGAATCTCAAGAATTAAAGATATGATAGAAGAAATAGACTCATCCATCAAAGAAAATGTTAAATCTAAAAAATTCCTAATGTAAAATAGCCAGGAAATCTGGGAGACGATGAAAAGACCAAACTTAAGAATAATAGAAATAGAAGAAGAAGCCCAGCTCAAAAACCCAGAAAATATATTTAGCAAAATTATAGTAGAAATTTTTCCTAACATAAAGAAGGACATGCCTATAAAGATAGAAGAAATTTACAGATCACCAAATAGATTGGACCAGAAAAGAAAGTCCTGATGCCACATAATATCAAAACACTAAACATACAGAACAAAGAAAGAATCTTAAAAGCTGCAAGGGAAACAGGCCAAATAACATATAAAGGCAGACCTATTAGAATTATACTCGACTTCTCAATGGAGACTCTAAAAGCCAGAAGATCNAGAATAAATATCTTGAAGACTCTAAGAGATCATGGATGCCAATCAAAACTACTATACCCAGGAAAACTTTCAGTCACCATAGATATAAAAAACAAGGTATTTCAAGACAAAGTTAAATTTAAACAATATTGATCCACAAATCCAGCCCTAACGAAAGTACTAGAAGGAAAACTCCAACTCAAAGAGGCTAGCTACACTCACAAAAACACAGGCAATAAATAATCTCACTACAGCAAAAACCAAAGAAGGGAAACACTANTACTACTAGTACTAGTACTACTAGTACTACTAGTACTACTACTAGTACTACTAGTACTACTACTAGTACTACTATTACTACTACTACAAAATAACAGGAATTAACAACCATTGCTTATTAATATCTCTCAATATTAATGGACTCAATTTGCCAATAAAAAGACACAGGCTAACAGAATGAATATTAAAACATGATCCATCCTTCTGCTGCATACAAGAAACACACCTCAACATCAAAGACAGACATTATCTCGGAGTAAAGGGTTGGAAAAAGATTTTCTAAGCAAATAGACCTGAGAAACAAGCTTGTTTAGCCATTTTAATATCTAATAAAATAGACTTCAAACCAAAATTAATCAAAAGAGTTGGAGGACAGTTAATACTGTCAGAGGAAAAATCCACCAAGATGACATTTCACTTCTTAACATCTATGCCCTAAAAAAAAAGACATCCACATTTGTAAAAGAAACATTACCGAAGCTTAAATCACACATCAAACCTCACACATTAATAGTGGGAGACTTCAATGACCCACTCTCACCAATGGACATATCATCTAGACAAAAGCTAAACAGAGAAATAATGGAACTAACAGACATTATGAATCAGATGGATCTAACAGATACATGCCGAACATTTCACCAAAACACAAAAGAATATGTGTTATCATATTCTTATCAGCACCTCACAGAATAGCCTCCAAAATTGACTAAATACTCAGTCACAAAGCAAGTATCAACAGATCCAAGAAAATCGAAATAACCCACTGTATCCTATTAGACCACCATGGATTAAAGCTGGATATCAACTACAACAGAAACAACTACTCTGTCAAAGCAGAAATAAAGAAAGAAATTAAAAACTTCCTAGAATTCAATGAAAATGAATCCACAGCATACCCAAACTTATGGGACACAATGAAAACAGTATAGCACTAAGAGCCTACATAAAGAAATTAGAGAGCTCTCATACTACAAGCTTAACACACTTGAAAGCTCTAGAATGAAAAGAAGCAAGTACATCCAAGAGGAGTAGATGGCAGGAAATATTCAAACTGAGCTTGAAATCAGTAAAATAGAAACAAAGAGAACAATACAAAGAATCAATGAAACAAAGAGTTGGCCCGTTGAGAGAATCAACAAAATAGACAAACCCTTATTCAAACTAACTAAAAGGCAAAGAGACAATATGCAAACTAACAAAATCAGAAATGAAAAGGGGAACATAACAGATACTGAAGAAATCATAAGAATCATTAGGTCATACTTTAAAAACCTGTACTCCACAAAATGGAAAATCTAAAAGAAATGTTCAACTTCCTCAAGAGATACCACTAACCAAATTTAAACCAAAATCAGATAAACAATTTAAATAGACTTGTAACCCGTAAGAAATAGAAGCAGTCATTAAAAGTCTCCCAACAACAACAACAAAAAACAATTTCCAGGGCCAGATGGTTTTACTACAGAATTCTACAGACTTTCAAAGAAGAGCTAATACCAATACTCCTCAAATTGTTCCACACAATAAACACAGAAGGAACATTGCCAAATTCTTTTTGTGAAGCTACAGTTACCCTTATAACAAAACCACACAAAGATTCAAAAAAGAAAGAGAATTGCAGAACAATTTTTCTCATGAACTTTGGTGCAAAGGTACCCAATAAAATACTTGTAAACCAAATCTAAGAACTGTCAGGATATTTTATTTGTGCTCTAACAAATAAAACTTGCCCGGAGATCAGAGGAAAAATCTAGCCACTATATTAAATATAGAGGTCAGGCAGTTGTAGTACATGTCTTTAATACTAGCATTCTGGAGGCAGAGCTTCATCCAGATGTCTGTGAGTTCAAGGCCACACTGGGAACAAGAGCCAGGTGTGGTGGAACACACCTTTAATCCCAGCACTAGTTAACCATAGAGGTCTGGAGGTCTGTACAGACAAACAGGAAGTGATAGAGCTAGGCAGAAAGAAGAAGTGATACAGCTAGGCAGAGAGAGGAAGCAAGATGACAGGGCACAGAAAGAGTATATAGGCGTGCGTATACAGGAAGTAGCTTTCTCTTTGACTGAGGATTTTCTAGAGGTAAGACGTGGCTGGTTTGCTCTATGACCTCTCAGTTTTCACCCCAATATCTGGTTCCAAGTTTTTTATTAATAAGATCATTTAGCAATTCATGTTACAAAGAACACATCAAAAAGTCATCCATCAAAATCAAGCAGGCTTCATCCCAGAGATGCAGGCATGATTCAACATATGAAAATCTTGTCAATGTAATCCACCATATAAACAAATTGAAAGAAAAAAAAAACACACACACCATATGATCGTCTCATTAGATGCTGAAAAACCCTTGGACAAAATCCAACACCCCTTCATAAAAGTCTTGGAGAGATCAGGGATACAAGTGACATACATAAACATAATAAAGGCAATTTACAGCAAGCCTATAGCCAACATCAAATTAAATGGAGAGAAACTCAAAAGCAATTTCACTAAAATCTGGAACAAGATAAGGCTGGCTATTCTCTCCATATCTATTCAGTATAGTATTTGAAGTTCTAGCTATAGAGCAATAAGACAACTAAAGGAGATCAAGAGGATACAAGTTGGAAAAGAAAAAGCCAAACTATCACTATTTGCAAATGATAAGATAGTATACATAAGCGACCTCAAAAGATAGTATACAAAAGCGACCATTGAACTTCTTCAGCTGATAAACACCTTCAGCAAAGTGGATAGATACAAGATTAACTTAAAAAAAATCAGCAGCTCTTCTATACACAAATGTCAAATGGTTTGAGAAAGAAATCAGGGAAACAACACTTTTCACAATAACNACAAATAATATAAAATATCTTGGGGGTAACTCTAACCAAGCAAATGAAAGATATGTATAATAAAAACTTTTTTAATACAATGAAGAAAGAAATTGAAGAAGATATCAGAAGATGGACAGACGTACCATGCTCATTGATCTGTAGGATTAACAGAGTAAAAATGGACATCCTACCCAAAGCAAAGTACAGATTTAACACAATCTCCATCAAAATTCCAACACAGTTTTTCACAGACCTTGAATAAACAATACTTACCTTCATGTGGAAAAACAAAAACCCAGGATACCCAAAACAATCCTATACAAGAAAAGACCTTCCAGAAGTATCACCATACTGATTTTAAGCTGTACTACAGAGCTGTAGTAATAAAAACTGCATGGTATTGGCATAAAGACAGACACATTGATCATGGACACTTGATTTTTGACAAAGAAGCCAAAAATTGTACAATGGAAAGAAGAAAATATCTTCAGCAAATGGTGTTGGTCTAATTGGCTGTAAATAGATCCATATCTCTTACCCCCAAAAAACTCAAGTCCAAGTAGATCAAAAACTTCAACATAAAACCACATACACTGAACCTGATAGAAGAGAAATTGGGGAATAGCCTTGAAAACATTTGCATAGGAGACAACTTCCTGAAAAGATCACCAATAGCTCAGGCACTGCGATTGATAATTAATAAATGGGACATCATAAAACTGAAAAACTTTTATATGGCAAATGACACCATTAATAGGACAAAGAAGGAACCCACAGAAAGGGAAATGATTTTCACTACCTTTACATCTGACAGAGGGCTAATTTTCAAGATANGTAAAGAACTTAGAAACTAGATGTCAACAAACTAAATCCAATTAAAATATGGGGTACAGACCTAAACAGAATTCTCAGCAGAAGAAACCAAAATGGCTGAGAAACCCTTAAATGTTCAAGATCCTTAGCCATCAGGGAAATGTAAATCAAAACAACTTTGAGATTCCATCTTACGCTGGTCAGAA
>LZPO01097340.1:60255-73328 GCA_001675575.1 Neotoma lepida | reverse complement strand
CTGTAGAGAAGGCCGTAAACCTATACTCTCAGCCTTCTACTCCTGCCTAACCAGCACTACCCGCCCTGCTGTCAGGGCTGCCTCATGATCTCAAAGTCTGCCCCTGCAGGCTCTTCTATCCGGACCCAGACCCAGGTCGTGGGGCTTTGGGAATATGCGCCTTGCTGCTAAGGGGCCGCTGAACAACCCCATGTTTACTTAGAGGCCTTTGGTGCACCCCTGTTCCTCGATGGGATCACTGGGGCTTCCAGGGGCCTGAGACCCGGGCCCGCTTTCAGTCCCTCGCCCTTTGGCGGCCCAAACGCCAGCCTGAGTCTTTCATTCCCTGGATTCGCATAACAGGGTTTTGGCCTACTTGGTCATCCCCTTTTAAAGAACCTAAGGCAGTTCCAGAATCCGTTTCCGAAGGAAAGACACCACCTTGTCCCCAGTTCGCTGACAGCTGGGCGCGCCAGAGGCATCGGGCCCCTCCCCCAGCTTGTGCTTTCTTCAGGGAAATGACTTCTTTACTTCGAATTCCGCTGCCTCCTCCCGCCCGACTTGACACTCTAGAAGTCTACCGTGGTGGCTACAACAGATGGAGTGGAGGCTGCCGTGAAAGAAAAGGCCCAGGGAGTAAATATGTGTCAAGGAACTCATTGTCTGTGCTCCACCTGTTGTTATTCTGGTCCCAATCAACCTGCTCGCCAGGCTGGAGCCAGCGGCCATCTGGAAACACTGCTCTGTTTATAAACTTGGCATGAAGCAGCACTCCCGGGCCCTGACCTCCCACACGAATCTGGAAACAATTAGAGCAAGATGATAGGCAGGCTGGGAGCACTGCTGAGAGTGAGGAAGCGGGAAGGCTAAAGCCTGGGGGGCAGGGGGAGGGGAGAGCCTGAGGTAGGGGCACGGGCTCAAGGGGCTCAGTCTAAAGTGAACACTGGGTTTAGCAAACTTGGCAAGGCCTTGGTGCTCAGGTTAGGGGGAATGCCGGGGAAATAAATGAAGTCTTTTGAGGAAGGATCAGGGAACGGAAACAACCAAGGCTGAAGTGTAAGGCTTGGAAGAAACAAGACTTAGAGATTTCAGGGACGTTAGGGGGTGGGTGAGATGCAGCTGGCTAGATAGTAAACGGAAATCTGCCAGAGCTGGGGAATCCTAGAATTGCCTAGGAAACTGTGGGTCCCAGTGGGAACCTGTGGGAACCCAGTGGGAATCCTAGTGGCCAGCCTGCTTGGAGTGTGAGGACCAGAGGGGGTGGCTTGTTTAAGATAGTTNGATAGCAACAGTTGGATAATTAATACCATACCTCTCCAACGCTCTGCCTTATTATAGGCTGACCATTCAGTTTTCTGGAGGTGCTCAAAGAATCAAACAGAATAAACACAAGAAAGCCCAAAGTGTTGATTCACTGTGAGCAGTGAGAGTGTGATGCTCTCTTCATAAATGAAGGCCTATTGCTTCCTGGAAGAGCACAACATGCTTCCCCTTCAGGTTCCTGCTTGAAACTCATTTCAGGAAAGCATGTTTCCACAGCAGGAGCTTAAGCAAGCATGTTTGTGCTAAGGAACTGGAACTGAGGTACCTGAATCACAGAGGNGCGGCACTCCGTGAACTTGCAAGGCCACATAAGCCAATCTGTGCCATGCCATGTGTGTGGGGTGTACGGATTTGATTCTGGCCCAAGTATCCGGAAGATGCATGAGTCTTTTCCTCCTTACTTGAGAGGCATTTGTGTTGTGTTGTGTTCTCTCTGTCTTTGTCTCCAATTCCAAGTTCACACTTTCAAGCTCAGGTGGATTTTCTAATTCCTGAAATATTATTCTGTAGGCGTTGCTGGCATGCCAGTAATTGGCACTAATTAACTTGGTTCTGGTTAGCCAAATGGTAGTTAAAAAAGGAAGTTTAGTTTGTGTGAGTCTTGGCTTCTGGGTGCTCAGGAAGAACAGCAGCCGCAGGAAAAGCAGCGTCCTCTAGCCTCTGGCCTTGCCTCAGGTTTATAGAATTCCAGATTTCAGCCTGGAATCCACATGCATTTGTATACATCTCTAAAAAGTAGCCCAGTGACAGTGGTGACATCAACCAGTATACAAATCTTGTCTTCCTTTGGGCTATACTTCATGGCTTTCTCCCACCTCTTCTAGGCATTGACTTCCCATGTATTTTCTTTTTCTGCCTAAACACAATCTTCACAACTTCCTGCTCCAGATAGACTGGTTACTGAACTTCAGCTCAGGAATGTCTAGGGCTGCAGAGTTTTGCCTCATGTGCTGATGTGAGAAAAACCACCACCACCAACAAACAAACAAACAAACAAGAAAAACAGGAGAGACATGCATGCTCCTGTGTCTGCTCATGTGTCTCAGGAGAGACTAACTCTTAGAATCATTGCAAATGGATTCATTGGGTCTATAACATAAAATCTCATGTGTATTTAACTCCCATAAACTTATGTCCTTTGTCTTTGTAAGCTTCCCCAGGGAAGCTAAGGACCCACGTTCTTTCCCCAGTTAATAAAGCTTATTATTTCCCTTTGTGCTCATAAACTTAATTACACCAAGGCTCATTTAATTTGTCAAACTTCACTTAAATTTTAAAAAAAGCAACCCAACAGCACATATCATAAACATAATCTTTAGATTAAAAGAAATTGAAAATCCATTTTGGTCTTTTTTTATCTCAGAAATATCACTTTTAGTCTTGTCCATTTTCAGAAAAGTAGCAAGTAATGATGGAAACTGGATGGTATGTTCTTCCTGGGCTTTGGATACTCTTCCTCCTTTTCCTTGCTCTGCCTTCTCTCTCCTCTACTTCCTCAACTGAAAAGAGAGAAAGAGGAGGAAGAAAAGGAGGAAGAAGAAGAGGAGAATGGTACCACAAAATAAAATAAGCCCCAAACTGAATTCCTTCAATGTACTGAATGTATTTGTGATTTCTAGGAACTCTGGAAATGGGGAAAGTAAGCTAAGGGAGTGGCCCTTGCTGCACCCTTCACAAGACTCATGGGTCACCATCACATACATTTTAGCTCCCATGGCTCTTCTGAATTAGGGAGGGAGGAGCTTTATGAAAGTTATGAAGTACTCTGCTCTTTCTGAGAGAAATAAATGCAAATGAGTATGTCCAGATGCTTTACTCACCTGTCTCATAGTGACAGTCTTTGCAGTTTTCCTTGTCTTGGACCTCCTTCAAACAGCAACTGTTCAAATGATGCTTCAAATTTATCTTCCTCTTCTTTCACAAAGAGCATCATGACCTTCTCTTAAATGGAAAACATTCATCTTTATTTTCAAAGCTTTCCTTTCTTCCTGCCTATTAGTTGTCTCTAGTGACTCACAGGACTCCTTCTCTGGTAGACCTACATTCTAATTCTTCCCTTCTTTGTTCCTGTCTGTTTGTTATCCTCTGGCTTTGCTTCAGTTCAATGGTAAGTTCTCTGCACCTTCATACCCGCTCTACACAAATTCAAAATCCAAAACCAATACTTAAAAAGAAAACACGATCTAGACATAATCTAGAGAATTACTATCTCCTATTTGTTTCTTAGAATTTATTTCTGTATAGTGTATTCTTAGACTAGCATTTTGCCTAGATGTTTAACACAAGAAAGGCTTTAAATATCTCTGCAGCTTTCTCATCTGGAATTCTGATAGTACTAAACTATTTGATGAATGGAAGAATAACAGCTTTTAGTTTTTCTCCCTTAATGAATGGACCTGCAGAAAGAAGTAACTTTGAAGCTTTCTCTCTTTCCTACAAAACAGTGTGTGGTACAGATAAAAATTCAAATATTTTTACCGGCAAGAGTCCATCAGAAAGCATTTTATTCCTGTCCTGATCTTCATCTTTGGAGATACTAGCATGGAGGGGTTAGGGGGAAGGAGGGGTGCAGGTGGGCAGGGGGGAGAGAATGGTCATTTTAAACTAAATAATGTGTTCTTATGTTATATGGACTATACAGGCTTATTGATTCTTGGATCATCTAATGTATTGATTTATTGATTGATTGCTTTAGAAATAGAGCCCCACTGTGTTGTCCAGGCTTGCCAGTTTTCCTGCTTTGCATTTTGAGTGGTGTGACTGAGGCATTTTGCTGTGGATTGGAGCCCACAATGCTGCCAGGCTGGTTTGAGACTCTTGGCTACAGTCTTCTTCCTAACTTGCTTTTTGAGTAGTTAGGATATAGTTGTCCTGCTCTGTGCATGGAGTAGTGTGGCAGCAGGCATTCTACTCTCCACCAGACTTGATAGCAGGATGTTTTTGTTGTTGGTGGTAAGTTTTTGAAGCAGGATCTCTTGTGGTCTAGGCTGGCCTTGAACTTGATTTTTAGTTGATTATGTCCTTGAACTCCTTAATCTTCCTGCCTCCACCTCCTGAGTGCTGGAATTATATGAAGGTGCATTGTGAAGACAAAATTCAGGATAAAGCCCTCTGTGGTAGACNTGCTCCCATTCTCTCAGACACAGTAGGAGGTGCTCCAGGCCTTTGTAATGATGGTTGTTCCCAAAAGGATCCAATCTCCTATTGCTACAAATAAGAGGCTTCCACAGGGCTCTGGACAGATGAACAGGGACTTCTATCTAATTAAACACATGTAATGACAATGCTGGGAGAGCTCTTTTACAGCCACCGTAAGAAATTCTTANTGAGCCTTTGCTTTGTGTGGCTTAGAGGCTGCTCTCAAGAGTGACACCATTAGTACTACTGATAGTAGCAGTAATAGGGTAAAGTTTTGAACAGGGACAATGTTTCCAGAGAGATTAACATGTCCACCTCAGGCCCTCATTGGTTCTTCGGTTCTTCTACAGCCACAGAAAGCACTGGTTTGAGGGTTATATGAGGAATGGTAAAGACTAGGCTAACATCATGAGTTTTCCAGTCCAACTTTGGCTTGGCAACTTAAGATACAGGGAAGGAGATAGAAGGACTTTCTAAACTCCTAATCAAGTCAAGTATGGCTGATTCGTAGCATACCGTCTCAAACCATAAAGAAGATGCCTTGATGATGATGCTACTCCAAGGAACAACTGGAAATTGACCAAGAAGTATGAAAACCCAAAGCTTAGCTCTTTATTGCCAAAGGAATGTCTATAGAAGAAAGAGATGTCAAGGTAACCTGTGTGGTGGTTTTCAAGGATCTTAAGGCAGCCCTAAAGTTTGTAGCTTCAGAGATTTTCCAATTAGTAAAGGAAGCCTGTTGGTTGGAGGGTTTGAGGTATCACTACGTTTTAGTGTTGGAATGGTTACAGCTCTTATGAGCATCCTGCATCCACAACTAATCCAGCATCCACCAAGGTGTGGACACTGAAAAAAAAAGGAGGTGGGAGAAAAATCTGAAGAACCGAGTCTTCACTGAACAAACCAGTTATTTAATGCTGACTTCAATTGAGTGACATGGTGCCTGTTTTGTGGGATGGTTTATGAGGAGTGCTGGAACACTTGAACCAACATGGACATTGAGTCAGTCAGTGGGCTTTGTATTTCTGAAAAGAAAAAATACCTGAGACAATGATCTTAATAAGATGAAAGGATTATTTTACTTCCAGTTTTAGAAATTTCAGCCCTCGTATCTTGGCTGTGCTGCTTTTGGCTCTTGAGAAATACACTTTTATGTGGAGAGCAGATGGCAGAGGAAGTTTCTCACCTCTCAGTGGCCAGAAACAGAGAAGAGGAAGGATCTGAGACTCCAATATTCCCTTTAAGAGCACACCTCCAGGTGCCCTACTTCTTCCCAATAGGCTGTAGTTCTTCTTTTTATGGTTATTTTATTATTATTATTATTGTTATTATTATTATTATATTATTTAAAACAATTTTTAAAACTTAAATATATTTTGATAATATTCTTCCCCGGCCCCAAGTACTTTCAGATCTTCTTCCAATCCCTACCTACCCAAATTTAAGTTCTTTCTGAAAAATACAAACAAAACCCAATACAACAAAACCCCCTAAAACAAGAAAACAAATTAAATCTACATGCAAAAAAGAAAAAAGAAAAAAAGAAAAAACCCCACAAAACTGTAACCAAATAAAAGCATATATTAAAAAAAAAGAANCAAAAAACAAACTCCAAAACACAATTGTTTGTGGAGTCTATTATATGTTGATCAACTACTCCTGAACATGAGGCCTGCCCTGGAGTAGTTGATGTACCCAGTGGCACCCTATCAGGGAAAACTGCTTTTCCCTTTTCCAGCAGGTGTAAGTCACAGTTCAGTTGTTAGCCTTTTCTCTAATGGCTAGGTTTTCATTTATTCATTTTTAAAAAAGATAACAATTTAATAAAATATTTTAAAACAAAAACTATCTCATTGAAGCTGAACAAGACAAGACAATAGAAGGAAAAGAACCCAAGAGAAGACACGAGAATCACATATCCACTCCTTTATACACCCAGGAATACCACAAAAACACTAAACTAGAAGATGTAATTTAAGCATTGAAGACCTAGTGCAAACCTGTGTAATCCCTGTGCATGCTACTTCAGTCTTTGTAAGTTCATATGAGCTTTGCTCATGCTGATTTAGAGGGACTTGTTTTCTTGGTGTCCTCCATCCCCTCTGGCTTTTTCACGTTTCCTGCCTCCTCTTCTCTGGTGTTCCCTGAGCTCTGAGGGGAGGAATTTGATGGAGACATCCCATTTAGGGTTGAGTGTTCCAAGGTTCTCACTGTGTAATATCTGGCTGTGGGTTTCTATGTTTGTTCTCATCTGCTTCAGGAGGAAGTTTCTCTGATAATAGGCAATACTTCTTAAAGACTCTATCACAGTGGCTCTCAGTCTTCCTAATGCTGGGACCCTTTAATACAGTTCCTCATATTATCATGACCCCCAACCATAAAATTATTTTTGTTGCTACTTTGTAACTGTAATTTTGCCACTGTTATGAATTGTAATGTAGATATCTGATAAGTAGATGGTCATAGGTGACCNCTGTGAAAGGTTCATTCAACCTCCAAATGGGTCGTGACACACAGGGTGAGAACTGTTACTTTACCTCCCAGTGTGCTACAGGTCAGGAAATACTTCTCAAATACACCAGTCTTAGGGAGAAACATCCCTGGTGTGGCACTGTTCCCATGTCTTTCCTTGTTCACTGTTTTGTCTTTAGCGCCTGTGTCAGAGCTCCAGAGACAGGCACAGAGCTTTCTGCAGGAACATATATCCCAACACCTACCCAGGTGCCTGGCATGCGGTTACTGCCCACTAGCCTGGTGCATATCCACAAATAGGGAGTTCCTGGTGCTCATAAAGAAATTCTCAGTTCTGTTTTGCTGAATGTAGACAGTCTGTACTGTTCAGTGCTCCCACTGTGACCACCTGCTCTAGAGTGGTCCTTACTTGTTGAGGATGTCTCTACAATTCTGTTTGTGATAGCTTTCCCTGCCCCTCCTTTATCAGGCCAATCATAATTTATTTGTATTTGAACATGTGAAGTTAGAGAGCCCATAGTGATACTCATTTCAGATTTCCCCTCTACGTTTTGTTATTGTTTAGTGTCCATCTTTTCTTGCTTTTGTTCTCTGTTCCTTTCTCTTTCCTTCTCTACACCCTAGCAGGTGGCTAGCCCAGAAGTGATCCTAGCCTTTGTGTTGTGGAATATTCATTTAAGATATGCTACATTCNTTTATGCTGTGGAATATTTGTTTAATGATGTAAAGATATGTTGCATTCTTTTATGTTGCATTTGTTTAACTCTGTAAAGCTGTATTACTTTGACTGCCTAAAACATCTGATTGGTCTAATAAAGAGCTGAATGGTCAATAACTAGGCAGGAGAAAGGAGAGGTGGGGTTGTCAGGCAGAGAGAATAAATGGGAGGAGAAATCTAGGCTAGAAAAGAATAGAAGATTTAAGAATGAGAAAAGGAGAAGGAGAGGAGGATGCCAGGGGCCAGCCATCAAGCCACATAGTCAGCTACAGACTAAGAAGGAAAGAAAGATATATAGAACAAAGAAAGGCAAAAAGCCCAGAGGCAAAATATAGTTAAAGAGAAATGGGATAATTTAAGTTAGAAAAGCTGGCGAGAAACAAGCTAAGCTAAGGCCGGGCATTCATAAGCAAGAATAAGTCTCCATGTATTTATTTGGGAGCTAAGTGGTGGGCTCCCAAAGAGAAACAAACAAACAAACAAACAAACAAAAACAAAACAAAACAAAAAATCCAAAACCAAACCAAACCAAAAAACTACACCTTTGATTGTTCTTGTTTGTTTGGTTTGTTGGTTCAATTTTCTTTCCCCTTGCAGTTGGTTCTCAAATGGATTAGATTAAGAAGAACCTTAAGAAATTGGCAAGGCATCCCTCTGGGTGTATTTGTAAGCACATTTCCAGGGAGGATAATTTAAAGGGGAATGTCCACTCTGGGTTCTAGCATAAGCATCCCACAGATTGGAGCCTGGATAGAGTAAGAGAGCTGAGGAGAAATCCCATGACCATAAGNACATTTTGACCCCCTCTTCTTTTATTTCCTATTTCTATTCTCCTATTTCTCCCTCTACCATCCTCTTCCCTATCCTCCTCTCTCTCCCACCCCCTCTCCCCTTTCTTCTCCTGCCATCATGAGGTGAGCCATTTTGCTCTCCTGTGACCTCTCTGCCATGTTGTATTAAATCCTTGGAGACTGAACCAAAACAAAACTGTCCTACCATGGTCTGTTTTGCTCAGGAATTCACCACATTTAAAAAAAACTGACTCATATACTCTCCATCTCTGAACCTGACATTGTTTGTAGTCAATCAGCTCCATTTTTTTTCAACTTGGAAAATCTTGGGAAGGTTCTTTGAAATTTATTCTGAGTATCTNTATGTCAGGTAGAGATTAAGACACAAATCTTAAATTATTTTCATCTCTAGCCTTAAGCAACTACTAGTCTGATTTCTCATTTCTGTGTGTATAGATTAGCTAATTTTGGATATTTCGTATAAACAGAATCATATAACATGTAGTTTGGCATCTTAGCACAATACTTTCAAGTTTTTCCCATCCTAAGGCATACAGACGTGATCCATTTTTACAGCTGAATAATATTCCATTATGCAGATGTACTATACTTTATTTTTTCACCATGAATGAACACTGAGATTGTTTTATCCTTTGGCTAGTATGAATCATGCTGCTGTGAACATTTGAGTGCAAATTTTGTCTTTTAATTCTTCCAGCAATATCCCTATGAGCAGATTTGCTGGTTCATGTGGGTAATTTTAGGTCAGACCTGAGGAACTGCAGTAAGATCTTTTCAGACCTATAGTCATCCCACATCATCATTTGGCTTTCCTCCAAGGTCTGCAGTGCCTGTGTTTTGTGTTTCAATTTCTGTTTCCTGCTTAAGGTGGAAGTGGTTTATTCTTTTGTCTTGGCTGTTTAGAGGAACTCCCTCTGGTTTCGAAATCTTGTGTAGGTAAGCTACAAGGAAACCTTCTGTGTCTGTCATTTGGGAAATCTTAGCCAGGCCCACGTTCCTTGAGATCAGAGTCTAGTCTGTTTCCTCTAGATGCAGGTACCTTCAAATTACCACCAGAAGGTTAGATTGTGACAAACGTCTCAGTAATCTCTTCTGGCCAGGCTTAATTGTANTGAACCTGTGACTGTTTTCTAAGCTAATGTTAGTAAATTTTTGTCTGTGTCTTCAGCTGATGAAGTTACCCTGGAATCCATTGGGTCAAGACACTCATTAAGCCCTGAGTCTTCCTCATCTTTCTTGGTCTATTTCTATTGGGGGAAAGTTGGGATTCTTGTGTATCATTCCAACCCGGTTATTCTCCTAACAAAACTTTAAAAAGGAAGTGTTAAAAGGATGCTTGACACTAGATATTGAGAGAACCGTGGGTTGTGCAGCTTTCCACCTGTGCTGGCAGCTGAGAAAGATGATGGTTAAAGAACCAGTGAACAGTAGAGATGGGCGCAGAGGCAGATGGGATCATAGGCTTCTTGGACATTTGTCTTTGAAGCATGATTGATTATGCATTCATATGTTGTTCTTTTTTCATATTTGTATGATTGTATTGTTTTATAACATGTACTTATATAATAAATCTAGAATAAGTGCTTTGTTAAATATAAAATCATTGAGAACTTTCTATGGCCTTGTGAATAAATGAAAATTCCCTGGTCTGCTTTTGAAGGTTTCCCCAGAAAGTGTCCCCAAGGCACAGTTTGGCTTTTATTGCCTACCATTTCCCTATATAATAAAGTAAGATAATGATTGTCTACCATTTCCCTATATNATTGGACAAGACAATGTTTCTCCTCTGAGCAAAATCTTACTTGGGTTCCCATTGCATATTGAGTAGATTTGCCCTTTGTATACGGCTTCATGCCATCTGTTCACTTCCTGTTCCCTTCATCTGGAGCAAGCCTTTCATTCTTCCCGGCTCCAGCACTAGCTCCAGCTCTTTCCCTCATGTAGCCTCTGCAAATGCTGTTTTCTCTTCTGTAGATCCACTTGGTTCCTACTAATCCTTCATGGGAGATTTTGGGAGATGTCTGCTGATGACCAACTTGAAATAGCCCCTTTCTGCCCACTCTAATTTCTCTTTCNTCAAATTTGTTGTTTTCATTTAGAGCAATCATTTCACACAANCATCTTTATCTAATTATTAGTGTGTTGACTTGAACATCTCTCACCCTGCTAGACTTGGCTTCATGAGGAAGGGCTTTGGAGCTGCTTCCTCCACTTCTCTAATGCTCATGTATAGAATAGCTTCTGAACCTCATTCACTATATGCTACTGAATAACTGAATGAGTGAGTGTGCTCTGCTGTCACCAGGAAGACAAAACAACCCAAACAGGTGTTTGAGTTACAGTGGGAATAAATGATATTTTAATCTCTGCCAGTTAGTTCTTCATGGACTTCAACATCCAGTCAAACTCCATCTCTCTCACTGAAGCCTTTTCTGCTTAAATGGGGGGAGAAAGGGTGACAGAATATTGCTAAAAAGGAAGAGAAGACCAAAAGTTAATGCCAACATCAAAGACAGCGGTAAGATGTGTAATTAGCATGGGGCAGAAAATCTCAGGTGTCTGAGGTGAGGTTGGAGGAACATGGAGATTGGGGGCCACTATCTGGTGGAGTTGCTTGCAGCTTGAAAACACATGGAGGGCTGAGTAAAATCAGTGTGGAGAGTGAGATGACAGGAGCCAGCAACTGAAAACAGAAAAATCCTAAGGTAAATGAGAGAAAACAAAACAAATACACACACACACACACACACACACACACACACACACACACACACAGAAACAGCAGGCGAAGCAAGATCAAATAGGAGTGGGAAGAGGGAAGGGGCAGGAGAACTTCTCTAAAGGGAGCAGCAGAGCAAAGGCTCCTCACTCTGTTCCCTGGCACAGGTTCCTCTTCCTCCACAGCCTGCAGTTTCCATGCTCCTTTGCTTCTCTTTCACATGAGTCTCAGGCAGTATTCTTCCACAGCACAGGCACCAGTGGAGATCGTCACTGTGTTTTACTCAATGCTTGTAATTGCCTCCTGATCAATCTCNTTTTGAAATAGTTGATAATTGTGTTCAATGATATGTCTTATTCTTGATAAAGCATTAGCACACAGTTACCCCATTAGTTTTTACTTAATAGCTAGGGGAGTAATGACTGAGAGAGTTTAAAAAAAATCTCATGTTACCTCTTCTCTTAAAGAGGTTTGTTGTCTGCTTTATTGATCTCANTTTCACAACACAAATGCAAGAGCTGGCCACTATTCCTGTACAAAACCTTCAGTGATCTGTTGTGAGGTTTCAGCTCCTGGCAGGCACACACTGGAACTTCCTTATCCATCTGCATCATGCAAGGCATGACTTCCACTCGTTTCTAAGCTCACTCTGCTTTCTCTCTGGAGACTTGTCAAACATATTTGTTTTTAAATGTGTTTCCAGATTCAGGGATCTCAGTATACTATTATGTCTATCTTTGGGCTTGGGATATAGCTTGGGGGTAGAGTGCTTGTCTAGCATTCATAAGACCTTTGGTTCATTCTCCAGAACTGGAAAAGACAAATAAAAAAGACTATCTTTCTAGTAGAAAGCTATTTGTACATAACTANTTGTTTAAAAATTTCATCTGCTTCATCCAAGCTCAGTGTGGGCATTTCCTTCTCCATGCCTCTGCCTTCCCACTTCAAGGGAAATCCTGTGTTTTAGGGCCTTAATTATCTGCCTGAACTATGGAAGTGGAAGCTTCTAGAGGCCAGGAATTTTATCTTTTTATCTTTTTATCTTCCTTAGGATCTATCACAGTCTCTTGTAAAGATTCAATAACTAAAATATTTTCAGTAGTGTCATTATGAAGTCAGAGTTCTTTCTTTATATAAATATTTACTTGGTTATATCTATTTTCTATTATATATTATTTCAAATTATTTGTATTTCCCAAAGCTTATTTTTTGAAATATTCCTATAATTTTATATTATTTTAAGATTAATATAAAGAATATTATGTAATATCTTTATAAAATGTAAAAATATATTACCAGACAATAAAAATGACAAAATCATTGTACTGGATAGAATTGTGTNAACTTGATACAAGCTAAAGACATCTGAGAGGGGGGACCTCCATTAAGAAAATGCCTCCATAAGATCAGGCTGCAGGCAAGCCTGTAGGGCATTGATCATTAGTGATCAATCCGGGAGGGCCCAGCCCTTTGTGGGTGGTGCCATCTCTGGGCTTGTGTTCCTGGGATTTATAAGAAAGCAGATTGAAGAGGCCATGAGAAGCAAGCCAGTAAGCTACACCCCTCCATAGCTTCTACATCACTCTTGCCTCCAGGTTTCTGCCCTGCTTGAGTTCCTGTTCTGACTTCCTTAGATGATAAAGTGGAAGTGTGGAAGTGTTAGCCAAATAAACCCTTTTCTCCTCAAGTTATTACCATAATGGTGTTTTGTTGCAGCAGTAAAAACTCAAAGTAAGACAGTTGTTTTCTTTTTCTTGTTTTTTTATTGAAAATAGATTTTTTCTTCATATAATACATTCTGATTATGGCATTCTTTCCCTCCCTCTATTCCTCACAGTTCATCTCCAACCTCCCCTCCCATCTAGATCTATATCCTTTCTGTCTTTCTTTCTCTAGAAAACAAACAGGTATC
>LZPO01097340.1:34570-44860 GCA_001675575.1 Neotoma lepida | reverse complement strand
ATTATTTTTACTGTCCCTTTAAAGACTTTATTTTTTAAAATCATCCATTTCTTTATATAACTATCTTCCTTTTCCTCTCTCTTCCAAGCCCATGTACACTTTTATACATAATGTAAACCATTTAGAGGTTTATTCCATCCGAATTTGTCTTTTGTGTATCTATAATCCTATTTTGATCATTGCAAACTACAGCATGGCTAAGACTGAAGCAGCAGCCCTGGCTGTTGACTCCATCCACTTCAGCTTCCCAACATGGCAGAGGTACCCAGGAGAGTCATGCTTACCCTAGCAACTCTGGGGTTCATTCTGCCACCAGATAGTATGCAGCTAGCCCACAAACCTTTTTTCTCTGAGTGAGTAAAAGCTAAATCCCCCATGCAGCATGCTGTGCAGCTTGGAGATACTTCTGTATACCGAGGCAGGAATCCACCATGCTGTGCTCAAACCCAAATGCTGCAGCAGCTCTGTACCTTGGCATTTATATCTCGGCCCACATGAAGTAAGAAGCTGTTTTTGGCTCCATTTTAGAATCTTTTATTAAGTTCTCTCAGGTTTTAGGTAGAAACTCAAGCCAATACATTGGGCAGCCAAATGTAGCTAAAAGTTTCTCTGGTCCCATCTGGCCCTACTGTCCCTCACCCAGTTATAAAATAATCACTCAGAGGCTTATTATTATTTATAAACTGTATGGCCTATGGCAGTCCTCTTGCTAGCTAGCTCTTAGATGTTAAATTAACCCATTTCTATTAATCTATGTTTTAGGTCTGCTGGCATGTTGCCCCTTGGGCAGCAGGCTGGCATCTCTCTCTTGGATTTCCTGCCTGGCTATAGCCTGACTCGCCATAGACCAGAGCAGCTTCTTTATTAACCGATCATATGAACACATATTCACAGCATACAGAAAGACATCCCACAGCAATTCTGCAGGGTAAGGGTCAAGGCCTATATCCACATGGAGTGGGCTGATTTGCTCCAAGAAGGTTGACGGTTTGGGGGTAATTCTTAAGTGTAATGACTTCAGGCAGGTACAACTTCAGTTAGGAAATCTGCACTGTAGCTATGGTCTGTGCTTTCCCACAGGCATGCTGATAGGTAAGATGGCTGGCAATTGTGGAAAAGAGTCTCAAATGGTAAAAATGTAGTTTTGAGGCTGTTCTGGATAATTGCTGCTAGAGAGCTGATGTTGTTGCTGGAAGCTTGTTTCATTGGCAGATGCTACTTGTGAAGCCAGAGTAATTTGGGTCTGAAGACTGGCTCTGTTCTCAAGCTGGACTGTACATAGTTTCAGACTTAAGAATTGGCCAGGTAGGACAAAGCTTATTGGAGTTGAAGATCTGCTTCATTCTTTCCTCAGTGTTGCTCAAGGAAGGATTCAGCTAGTCAGAACTGTGCTAACAAGAGATGAGTGCATCAAGTAGCACTTCATCTTTTGCCCCTGGGGATCTTTTTTTTCTACTCACAGCATACAGAGTTTGTCTTTCAGGACTGCANGGAAAACTGCTGCTTCTGTGAAAATGCTTGGATAAAGTCACCCTCCATACCACACTCTGGTATGGGAGCCCAGGAAGTCTGACTTGTGCATTCTTATCTCTCTAATATGTAGGCTAGTTTATAGTTGAGAATCTGATCAATCACTTAAAGATACTACTGGTTATTGGATAAGGGAGTTATGATAAGGGCCATAGAAGCAAGACAAACCAAGGTTTCAGAGGAACCTATTTAGACTACAGGACTAGAATCTGAGGAACAAGTTTCCAATTCTGGCTGAGCATGTGTCCTGTGTATTCCCTTCTTCAGTCTCAGCAGAAGCCCATGAGCCACCACACTCTAAGCTTAGTGATGGCTTCTCTGCCCCAACTCATTGTTCCTGAGCTCATATTCAGCACTTAGTGCCCTGCACTCTCCCTATGGATGCTTTCACAGGGTCTCACTCCCTGTAAGTCATTACTTCTACTGTCACCCCAACTAGTGCCTGAACCTACTAAGGATAGCAACATAATAGCTGGCATATAGTGCTTGCTTGTTGAATGGCAAAAACACTCTAGTACTTCACAGGTGTTAGCTTATTTCTACCAGTAGGAATATGTGATAGCACTATCCTNATCTCTATTTCACTGTGTTTGATGCCAAGTTAGTTTAGCTCACTTGACATGCTGATCATCTGTGTGTTACAGTGAACTGAGTTAGTCTGAGCATGTGGTGGCAATTCTTTAAGACTGGTGACAAGCTTAAGTGACTTTCTTTTTGTTGAAACAGGTAGAGGCACACTGGCTACCAGGAGCTTGAAGACAAATCAGAATGGTGAGTAGTGCATGTTTCCTTCCTACAAGCCAGTGCAAGGATTCTTCATAGGTCAACATCCCTGTCTGTCACAGACTGCCATTCAAGTCATGATCCTCATAGTCATCAGTGTTATATTACAACTCTTTATAGCCCTCCCTCTCTCATCTCTTCTCTGCCAGGAACAGAAAAGGTTTGGTCTTGGGTTCAACCCTCAGGGTTGGCTGGATACCAGGAATATCTTGTAGAGGAAAAGGTAGGGGTCTGAGTTTGGACTGAGGGAGATGTCTATGTGGCTTATGGGCCAATTCTGGGCCAGGAGGGGTTGGTGGTGCTGTCCCTAAGATATTTCCAAATATTTCATTTTATGAATTCCTATAAAGCGTCTAGCTCCCTTGCAAAGCAGTCTTTAGGCACTGCTTGTTACTGTTAGACAGGCATTATTATTAGTTTGCAGTTTGCTGGCTGGGTATCCCTGAATTAATGTTCTGCAAGCTGATGCAGAGCAGAAACCTCATGGTGAAAATAGAAAGGTCTTTATGGAATAAATTGAAAGTATACATTGAAAGTCTGTAGTTCTGTCCCTGCATAAGTAGTGAATATACCCATATTAGAGTATGCTCACTGTGGGAGCAGGCAGTATCTGCAGATGGTGACATGTACCTACTGTCTACTTAACACAGAGTTCAGTGTTCTCTACAAAAGAGAACTAGACAGATACAATCAGTTTTCACACAGCAGAAGGTCTCACTCCTTCTATTAAGATTTTAAAACTCTTAATACATCATTGATTTTTTTTGCACTTCTTGATGTGTACTTTCTCAGTTTGAATATAAAGGGCTCTATAACCTACCACAGACTTTAGGGAAACCAGTTCTTGTCTTGGAAGTAGATGAGGCNGACAGTTGACTAGGAAAGCAAGGCAATACAGGCCCAGTCAGCAGGGCTTTTGCATTACACAGAGTGAGGGGAGCTCATTTCTTTCCAGTGGTGCATCTTGAGAAAGACTAGTTTGCTGCAAAAGCAATAGATTCACCACCTTCTGTAACAATGCTATGACCCCAGAATACAGTGAGTAGGAATCTAAGGCACACTCCTCAGCTATCGTGTGGCCAAAGTGGTTATGGAAATAGTGGTGGTGAATCTCAATTACTTCCATATTGTCTGACTCTGCTCCAGGATTACCACTGCCTCACCCCCACCTGCTATTCTTCTCCTTCCATTTTATTCTTTTCATATTCTGTCCCTGTGGGGCTATCTTTCAGTTAGACATCGTTTTGTGAGATTCACAGGTTTTGGGAGAGGGGCATAAAGGCATTATGTAGATAGATCTTTTTTTTAATTTTTAATGCTTACTCTTCTGCCTAACCTGAACAAAGCTATACCTTTTCATGTACCCATCATCCTTCTAGATCTTTTCCCCTTAAATACTTTCATACTTTTGATTCTTTAAATCTAAAGAAGTAGAATTCCATTTCCTTCCTAGAGTCCAGGATTCATCTTCTTGTAGTGGTCTTTCTGGGCAGTGACATAAAGCATAACTCTTGGTGGCTCATGATAGATGACTGTCCCTTTTCTCAAACAGCATCTATGCATTGAGTATGGAAATGTAAATTGCATACACAGCCATAGCACAGCCCCAGTAAAACACCAATGCACTTTTTAAAGGAACAAGTGGATACTCATTAGAACCCCATCCTGCTTTGTTCATTCACTGCACACTGGGAGGCTAGTCATCATGACAGGTGTCTCCTGGAAGGGAAGTCACAGGCTAGAAGGCTCTAAAGATCCAAGAACCANGTTTACTTTTCTTTGACTGAATGATAAAACAGCATGTTCTAGAATCCAGCTCCGAGGACAGGATGAGTCAACTTCTGTCTTTCCAGATGCCTCCTCAACAGGGTGATAGGTAGCATGGGCTTCAGAGACTTTAATGGATCTGGGTGAAGAGAGAAAATTAAGTGTCTATTTCTCTCTCTGAAAATATGTGTTCTTTCTGTTCAGAATAGCTAGAGCATTGATTCAGAGTTCCCTCCACTCTCCAGTGAATGCCAAGACTCATGTTCTATGATTTTATGAAGGACATTATGGTAGTTTGAATGGGAATGACCTCTCTCTAGCAGTTTATGCTCATATGTTTAAATACTTGGGGACCAAGGAGGTGTGGCCTTATTGGAAGTATGTCGCTGGGGGTAGGCTTTGAGGTTTGAAAACCCATACTATTCTCAAATCTCTGTGCCTCATGCTTATGGATCGGGATGTAAGCTCTCAGCTACTTGTCTAGTGCCATGCTTGTCTGCTGCCATGCTTCTTGCCATGATGGTCATGGTCTCACCCTCTGAAAATGTAATCCCTCAATCAATTCTTTCTTCAATAAGTTTCTTTGTCAGGGTGTTACTTTTGTATTGCTGTGAAGAGACAGGAATAAAGGGGACTTATTAGAGAGACTGTGGTCCAGATAGTCTGATAATGGGTGCCTCCTGGTGAAAAAGCCAAGAATCCTGTAGTTAAGTTCATAAAACTGAATGTCTCAGCAGTCCCAATCTGGTGCTGGAGTCCCAGAGGATTCCTACAGACCTGCTGGTCTTCAGTCTACATTGAAATCCCAAAGAAGTAGGCTCTAATACAGAGAAGCAATGTCTCAACCACAGAATTTATCCAGTTACCAATGGGAGTAAGGGCAATCAGACAACAAGCAGAAGCTTCCTTCTTCCACGTTCTATCTTCTTCCACATTTCAGAAGGTGTGGCCCAGATAGAGATTGGGTCTTTCCACATCAAATAATCCATCAAGAAAATCCTGACAGGCTGTACAAATGCTTGGACTTTAGTTGATTCAGTTGTAGTCAATTTGACAAAAATGTTTGGCCCTCACAATGCTCTAGAGTAGTGGTTCTCAACCTGTGGGTCAAGACTAGTTTGGGTCACATAATGGATATCCTGCATATCAGATATTTACATTACAATTCATAATAGTGGGCCCCCACTCCAGGCACCCTCTGGACTCAGTTCTGCCAAGACTCACTATGACATCCAAATCCAAGCACACCAGAACACCCTCCCTGTGGCCAGCCCTCCCCTGCAATGCCAGCAGACTACAGAGGCACAGGTGCAAACCAAACCACTTGGAAAAACAGGCACAGTTTCAAACCACAAAAGCTGGAAGGACAGGCATAGGCACAAGCCACATCAGTGGAAGAAAAGATGAGTAAGCACCAGTGTAAGAATACATACATTCAACAACTGAAAGAATAATAGAGCACCACCAGAACCCAATCATCCTACAACAGCAAAACCTGAACATTCCAATGCAGCTGAAACCAAGAAAATGAACTTAAAAATTGCTTTATGAAGATGATAGAGGCTCTTAAAGAGGAAATGAAAAATTCCCTTAAAGAAGACAAGGAAAAGACAAACAAAAAATTGGAGGAAATCAATAAATCCCTTAAATAAAGCCAAGAAAGCCAAGAAAGAAAAAAAAAAAACAGGCAAACAGGTGAAGGAAATGGTTCAAGACTTGAAAACTGAAATAGAAACAATAAAGGGAATTCACAAACTGAGGGAATTTTGGAAATGGAAAAGCTGGGGAAGTGAACAGGAACTACAGATGCAAGCATCACTAACAGAATACAAGAGATGGAAGAGAGAATCTCAGGCAATGAAGATACCATAGAGGAAATAGATTCATCAGTCAAAGAAAATATTAAATCCAATAAATTCCTAACAAAAACTATCCAGGTAATCTGGGACACCATGAAAAGACCAAACCTAAGAATAATAGGGATAGAAAAAAGAAAAGAATCCTTGCTCAAAGGCACAGAAAACATATTCAACAAAATCATAAAAGAAAATAACCCAACCTAAAGAAGGACATGTCTATAAAGGTACAAGAAGCTTACAGAACACCAAATAGGCTGGACCAAAAAAAAGTTTCCTTGCCACATAATAATCAAAACGCTAAACATACAGAATAAAGAAGGAATTTTAAAAGCTGCAAAGAAAAAAGGCTAAGAAATAAAGGCAGACCTATCAGAATTACACCTGACTTCTCAATGGAGACTCCAAAAACCAGAAGGTCCTGGATAGACATTTTACAGACACTAAGAAATCATGGATGCCAGCCCAGACTACTATACCCAGCAAAACTTTCAATCATCATAGACAGAGAAAACAAGATATTTTGTGAAAGAAAACAGATTTAAACAATACCTATCCACAAACCCAGAACTACAGAAAGTTCTAGAAGGAAAATTCCAACCTAAGGAACTCAGTTACATTCATAAAAATGCATGAAATAGATAATCTTACTACAGCAAAACCCAAAGAAGGGGAANAGACACACTACCATCACCACCACCAAAACCAAAAAATAACAGAAACTAACATCACTGGTCAGTAACAATGGATTCAATTTGCCAATAAAAAGACACAGGCTAACAGACTGGATATGAAAACAGAATCCATCTTTCTGCTGCATATAAGAAATACACCTCAACTTCAAAGATAGACATTACCTCAGAGTAAAGGTTTGGGAAAAGGTTTTCTAATCAAATGGACCTAAGAAGCAAGCCAGTATAGCTATCCTTATATCTAACAAAATAGACTTCAAACTAAAATTAATCAAAAGATCAAGAAAGACATTATATATTCATCAGGAAAAATCCATCAAGATGAAGTCTCAATTCTGAACATTTATGCCCCAAATACAAGGGCACCCACATATGTAAAAGAAAGATTACTAAATACCAAATAATCTAATTAAAAAATAGGATATAGATCTAAGCAGAGAATTCTCAACAGAAGAATATCAAATGGCCTAAAGACACTTAAAGAATTTATCAACATCATTAGCCATCAGGAAAATGCAAATCAAAACAACTCTCAGATACCATCTTACATCTGTCAAAATGGCTAAGATCAAAATGCTGATGAGAGCCTATGCTGGAGAAGATGTGGAGTTAGGGGAACATTCCTCCATTGCTGGTGGGAGTGTAAACTTGTAGAGNGACTTTGGAAATCACTATGGCAGTTTCTTAGAAAATTGGCAATCATTCTACCTCAAGACCCACCAATATCACTCGGGCATATACCCAAAGGATTCACATTCATTCCACAAGGACATTTGCTCAACTATGTTAATAGTAGCATTATTTGTAATAGCCAGAACCTGGAAACAACCTAGATAATCCTCAACCAAAGAATGGAAAAAGAAAATATGTTATATTTACACAATGGAGTATTATTCAATGGTAAAAAAAATGACATCATGAAATTTGCAGGCAAATTGACAGAACTAGTAAAAACCATCCTGAGTGAGGTAACCCAGGCCCAGAAAGACAAACATGGTATGTACTCATTCATAAGTGGGTATTATATGCAAAACAAAGGATAACCAACCCTAGAGAAGCTAGGTAACAAGGAGGACACTAAGAGAGACACGTGGATCCCCCTAGGAAGGCAAAACAGATATACTGAGTAAATTGGGAGTTTGAGGGTAGTGGGGAGGAGGTAAGTGGAGGTGAGAAGAGAACATGAGGGAATGAGGTCGTTGAGTTGAGGGAGGAGCAGAGAGGGAGAGCAAGGAAAAAGATATCTTGATAGATAGAACCATTATGGGGTTAGGGAGAAACCTGGTGCTAGGGAAATTCCCAGGAATCCACAAGGATGACTCCAGCTAAGATTCCAAGCAATAGTGGAGAGGGTCCTGAACTGGCCTTCCCTTGTAATCAGATTGATGACTACTCTAATTGTCATCATAGTACCTTCATCCAGTAACTGATGGAAGCTGATGCAGAGATCCATAGCTAAGCACTGGGCCAAGAGCTGGGAGTTCAGTTGAAGAGAAGAAGGAGGGATTATATGAGCAAAGGGGTCAAGATTATGATGGGGAAACACACCGAGACGGCTGATCTGAGCCAGTTGGAGCTCACTGACTCTAAACTGACAGGTGGGGAACCTGCATGGGACTGAACTAGGCCCTCTGAATGTGGGTGACAGTTGTGTGGCTTGGGAAGTTTGTTGGGCAACTGGCAGTGGGACCAGAATTTATACCTAGTGCATGAATTGGCTTTTGGGAGCCCATTCCCTATGGAGGGATACCTTGCTCAGCCTCAGTATGGGGGTGAGGGCTTGGTCTGCCTCAACTTGATATGCCAGACTTTGTTGACTCCCCATGGAAGACCTTACTTTCTCTGAGGAGTGGATGGGGGTGGGGATGGGGGGGTCAGTGAGAGGAGGAGAGGGAGAGAAAACTGTAGTTGGTATGTAAATTGAAAAAAACCTTTTAAATTAAAAACAATTCATTATAATAGAAAAATTACAGTTATGAACTAACAATAGAATAATTTTATTATTGGGGTCACCCCAAGAAGTAGAACTGTATTAAAGGGTTGCAGCATTAGGAAGGTTGAGAACCGTTGGTCTAGAGCTTTGTTAGTCAGTAGCACACAGTATACATGTACTGGTCCTGGGGATACTCACCTAAGATAGAGTATGGGCACCATCCCTTTCCTGGCTAGTTTTATGACAATTTGACACAGGCTAGACTCATTTTGAAAGGGAAAGCAAACTTCAATTTGTAGGCAGAATTTTCTTTCCCACCCACCAGTTCCCAAATAACTAGCATAGAGATGTAATATTTCTTATAAATGTGCAGCCAATAGCTCAGGCTTGTTACTAGCTAACTCTTACATTTAAATTAACCCATATTTCTATCTATGTTTTGCCATGTGTATTGGTACCTTTCTCAGTATGGCATGTCCATCTTGCTTCTCTTTGTGTCTGCTCTCTACTTCTCAGACTCTGTCCTTCCCAGCATTCTTCCTCCCAGCATTCTCAGTTTGGCTCTCCTGCCTAACCTTATTCTGTTCAGCTATTGGCCAATCAGCTTCCTTATTAAGCAATCAAAGTGACATATATTCACATCAGTTATGTTAAATCCCCACCACATTGGCCTGTGGAGAAACCTGCTGTGTATTCTCTTGATTGATTATTGATGTGGGAGGGTCAAGATCAGTGTAGTCAGTAGTACTTCTGGGCTGGTGGTACTGGGTTCCATAAGAAAACAGGTTAAGCAGGCCAGTAAGCAGCACTCTTCCATGGCCTCTGCATCAGTTCCTGCCTTGAGATCCTGCTTTGACTTCCCTTCATGATGGATTGTGATCCTTACATGTAAGATGAAACAAAACCTTTCCTACCAAAGTTGCTTTGGTCATGGTGTTTTATTGCAAGAATGAAAACCCTAAAACAAGTCCAGTGTGAGTGTGTGTGTGTGTGTGTGTGTGTGTGTGTGTGTGTGTTGGATAAAGAACAATGATAAACAATACAGACAGAAATGAGAAGCAATGAGCTCTAGAGAAAGAGGGTCCACTGTTGGGTCCAACAGCCAGAGTACATTGAACAACTATGGCTGACGACCAAGAAGGACACCATGAGGTCTGCTGAAAATACAAAGAGGGTGACTCAGACTCAGAACAGTGTAATTGCCTAGAGCCCTGTCTGTTTTTCAGTTCTCCTGTTCACAGTTTCCTCACTTCCATTTGCATGATTCCAAAGCAAAGGCTGCAATTCTTTCTCTTTGTTTTGTCAGTTCCAGATAGTCACTCTAATTTTTGTATTAGTCCTCTGTCGNCGTCTTCTCTATGTACCCCAGTCAAGTTTTAAACTAGATACCTGGAATGTAATTATGGTTATTTGTTAACTTTATGATGTTATCAAATACGGCACATTCACATATCAGAAAATTTATTAANATGGGAAAATTTGGAATAAATACACAAGGATGAGACATAATAGACACCCTCATGCATCCCTAGGTAAGTACCTGCTTGCTCTTATCTTCTCTGTAAGGACATGAGGTGCACCATCTTGGGCCCACAGTGAGATCCTGGTGATTCAGGAACCTCTTGCTAGCTTCCAGATTCATTGATTCCATGGGTAGGGAGAGAGTGGAAAGATGACCATCACATGGAAGTGTTAGTTTTCTGATCATAAGAGGCTCTTTGGAAGCTGG
>LZPO01097340.1:0-23961 GCA_001675575.1 Neotoma lepida | reverse complement strand
ACACCTTTTTGAATGATCTCTATAACATGCCATTTATCTATGCTGCAGACTACTCTGGATTTTAGTATTTTAGTATGTGTCTCTTGTTTGATGTTATTTGTGTTGGTTGTAGTTCCATCTTGTCTAGGTTATTATCCCTTATTCCTCCTGGACAATATTTGATAATCATTCCTATTGTATATAGTTTTGTATTAGGTTAGAATTTTCTTATTTAGACAAAAGGGAGAGATGCAGTGGGCAGCAGTTCCAGCTTTGACCTGGAAGCACAACCCCTACTGAGGCTTCTGGTAACTGCCATGACATCCCCCTCAGGTGGGCTGAGACAGGAGCCTTTAAGACCAGAGATCCGTCTGTGCCAGCCCTCTTGGTTCCTGGATCCTGGATGGTGGACCAAGCAGAGTTCTCCAGAGAATAGTGCTGGACTGAACCTCACCTCTTCTGGACCCTGTGACCAATGCCTTTACTTGCTGTAAGTTGCCCTAAATCCCTAAATAAATCTCTTAACTATGTGGAGTTGCCTTAATAATTTCCCCCCAATAAATACCTTCAGTCCTATGGATTTTGCTCATTTTCAGAGTTACCTGTTAGTACGTTATTCACCCCAACTCCTTTAGTACAATTGTTTCAGGCATCTGTAATATACATAGATTATTTTCTTACATTCTGTACTTCATTCTTTAACTTACTAGTAAATTTTAGTTTCACAGTGACACTAATTAAGGTTTACTCTTCAATCTCTAAAGTCAGCCCTGTGAGTTTTGTTAGGTAGGACCAGGCATCTAGTCACAGTAGTGTGTATATTCATAATACTTTCATCCTTGGCTTAAATCCCTGTTCTCTACTTCTTAAACTCTCAATGCTAACCACAAATCTACTAACCAGTGATAATTTTAGAATCTCTATAGTCTGGCCACATTCAGAATGTTATATAATTATAATCACACAGTATATTGGCTTCTTACACTAACCTTTAATATGAAGCTGTATGCATTTAAACTCTTCTGTATGTCTTTTTGTGACTTGACTTCTTTTTGTTGTTGGTTAATATTACATTCCAGTGAAGAACCAGGCCTGTTTGTCTGCTCTCCATAGTCTCTAGTCTTGATAGTTATAAAGTTTCTGTGAATAATTATATGCAAGATTTTTTTGTTAACTTGCTTCTTTATTACACACTGACAAACATTCATAAGTGGGACTTCTGGGTTTTATGTTATATCTATGTTGAACTTCAAAAAAGTTTCTGAAAAAGGCCTTCCCTTTGGAAGACATACCACTTGCCTACAAGCATTGAACAGAAGCTTCCCAGGTTCTTGCCAGCTTTGGTATCAGGTTTCAGGAAACCAATCCTTAAGTAGCCATAGTGACATCTCATCAATTTTTAATTTGCATTTTAATAATGAAAGTTTATTGGTTGAANTATGTTCAGAACTTTTACTTGCCTTTCATTTGTTGATTTTAAGTTGTTGAGTTTTAAGAATTCTTTAAAAAACTCTGGGTACTTAACTAGAAATATAACTTGAAAATATTTTCTCTTTATCATTTATATATATCTGTACTACTTCATATTGTTTTTAATTTTAGTTGTTTACTTCTAAAGTACAGAAATGGCAGCAAGGGTATTGTGTACCTACACCCCTGTGAGAAACAGGTTTTAAGATTTAATGGAGCAATGATGAATGACCATTTTTTTTGTATTGCTCTTTTTAAATATTTAGCCTTACTCTTTTACCATCTCTTTATTTGATGTGTGACTTTTCTGAGAATTAAGATCTTCCATGTCAATTTTCTGGCATGCTCTTGGCATTTCAAAGGATCTGAGAAGTGCCATTCTAATTATTCAGTAAAATTGAACTTTTTAAATAATTACAGAAAATATTATAGAACTTCCACAGAATTCTTTCTAAAGAATGGCATGCCATACTTTAGTAAGTGTCTGGGAGCTAAACTAACAGGTTTGTACATTCTGAATAATATTTTTGCTTCGAATGAAACTACAAGAATTATGATACTTGGCATAAAGCATAGTTCTCTATGGATTTTATTGGCCTACATGATATTGAAAACACGATTTACATAGGCACAAAACTTTGCTATCTGCATTAATAATAAAAGATTCATTTAATTACATCCTTTTGTGTGACTGATATGCACAGCACTTTACATGAATTTTCCAGTTTATTCTTCATCTTAATCTTAAGCAGTGGTCCTACTCCCATACTACAGTGGAGGGCACAGTGCTAAAATCAGATGTTTTGAACGGGAAAGTATTGAACAGAGACTAATTTGATGTTGCCATGTGTGGTGGAGTCTTTTAAAGATTCCATTTAGACAAGAGGAATACATGATAGATGGAATAACTATTATGTATACAGGTTAAGAATTACACATTCACAGAACTAAAATGAGCCTTGGAAATCACACGGGCTAATGTTCATAGATATGTCTGCATTTTGGGATCATGTAGAGATCTGACAAACAACACAAGTACTCTGACCTCCAGCTCCAATCCAATGCCTGTAACCACCCCATGCCATGTGGTTTCAAGACTTATCTTCCTGCTGAGAGATTTTGACTTAATCTGCTAAGGTAAGAGAAAAGTTTTNCTTTTCTCTGTCTCTTTTTCTATCTGTCTTTCTCTCTGGCTCTCGTTTTTTCTGCATGTGGTGAGATAGGATTTAACTGTGTGGCCAGGCTGGCTTCCAGCTCATTATTTTTCTGTCTCAGCTTCTGGAGTGCTGGAATTAAAGGTAGGTACTACCATGTTTTGCTGAGTGTTGGATAAATTTTAAATTCACACATGACTAATGTACAAGATTGAGAACACTGATGTTATAGTTTGGATGCTGAATGACCCACAAAAGCCTATGTTGTAATAAAGATTTTATTGTAGAATTGGTGTTAATGAAAGATTGTGGAACCTTAAAAGGATGGAATCTCTTGGTAGATTTTAAGCCATTGGAGAAGTGCCCTTAAGGAGGTTATGAAACCCAGATTTCAATCTCTCTCAGTTTTCTTTTTCTTTTTCACATTTCAGCCACAAGTCGAATGGCATTGCTCTACCACGCATTACTGGCGCAGGACCAGAGTAGTGTACTGAAACCTCCAAACTGTGAACCAATACAAATTTTTGCCTTTATAGATTTATCGTTGCAGGTATATTTTATAACAATGGGAAACTGACAACAAAGCAGGTATTTCCAAAGTCCTTTGAATATATTGTCACACTTTTCCAGAATTATTTTCCAGCTTCTGACTTGAAAGTTTCCAGTGACAGTGTGTGGGAACACACTCACCCTTACCAAGAGCACTCTTACAGTACACCTGAGATGGGGTTTCCATGTAACATTACTTGNAATTCTATTCAGCTGACTGCTGTGTATTATTATTAACAGTGAGAATCCACTTTAGCTTGAGAGCAACTGGGCTTTCNTTGGTTATGGTTCCATTGAGCTGGTCTGGAGTCTTCAGGGTCTTCTCTAGCTCTGTGCTACTTACCCTTCAGGTCAGCTCCNTAATTCAGCAAGTTCTTCACTCTAATGTTTACCTGTTCTTCTAGTTCAATTAAGGATTCCTGCTTGAACCTGCACAGATGTCCCTCCTTTCANTCTTGACCCCCATCTGTAACATCCTCTGATCACACAAACTTCATGCTCCTTTCACTGTTCCTCACAGTACAAGGCTGAGTCTCCCATGAGCAGGTCNNCTTTCACTGCCCACTCAACTTCTTGGGGCCACTGGACATTGACTTGGACAGAAAGAGTAGTTCCTGGAGCTGAACTTTGACCTCTGTGGAGTTTAGTTGGGTTTNACCCCCTTACTACTTTCTATTATTTCTATTAAAGGTTTTATTAGCCTAAAGAGAATACCTGTCCTCATGTTGGCTCACATTAAGTAAATTTTCCACATGAACTATAGCAAACTGAATGATTTCCCAAATTTATATTTATATAGTTGAATTTTAAAACCAGAGTGAAGAAACATCATTTCACATCTTAGTTCCTATATATTACTCTTATCTTTCCAGGTCATTTAATACCAGTTTTTTCAAATAAAGTAGATCTGATAATCCCTTGGAATCTCCATCTAAAGTATTAGCAGTGCACTGAGAACTTTGAATCCCACTGTTGGAGAACCCCAGTCCCTGGCTCTGGCAGCCTTTTGTATTGCTGTTCAACTGTCACCCATTCCATGTTTCAACTGTTTACTCATGGGGCTACTTTTAAAACATTTGTTATAAGCTTTGATAAGATCCAGATATGTATATCTTATAAATACTAATTCCCTCCAAAATCATATCTTGATCAATTTTCTTTAACTTAATCTTCCATCTCCACTACTTATATTTTTGGTTGTGAGCTTAGCCTTAATGGCTAAGTCATCTCTCCAGACCACATCCCCACTATCTTTAGGGAGACAGGGCATTGCTTTGGGATTTCTGGATGGCTGGGGAATGGTTAGGCTCAGAAACAACACTTGTTCCACTCTCTTCTGTGTTCATGTGTTATAGGATGTGTGTTCATGTGATATAGGATGCATAGAGCATCCTATATCAGTTATCTATCTCTACTTAATAAACCATTTCAAGGTGTAATGTTTTTAAACAATAATGTATAGTTATTATTATTGTTATATATTACTATTGTATTATTAATATTATATATATATTTAATATTATACTTTCTAATGGTATGAAACTCAGAAGTGGCTTATCTAGATGGCTGGGACTTAGGGTGTTTCATGAGTTTAAAGTCAAGATGCCAGCTGGTCGAAGCCTAGCAGTGCAGACTTGTAATCTAAGCCACTCAGGAGGCTGAGACAGTAGGGTTGCAAGTTCAAGGTCTGCTTGAGACATAGAGCAAATTCAAGACTGCTTTATGAAACTTAGTGACACCCTTGCCTTTACATAAATAGACAGAATAAGGGCTGAAGGTGTGGCTAATTGGTAGAGCCTCACATAGCATGTTTAAGGGCACAGGAAAAATGTTAGCTATGTCTTATGAGGCAACTCTGGGGCTGGTGCTACTCCCAAGGAAGTTCATTCATGTGGATGGAGGATGCACCTTTCACAGTGTGCTTGAATGACTGTTAGAAAAGGCATTAACTTCCCCCAAGAAGTGTCCCAGAAGAGAAAAGGAGTGTCACAGGAGCTTCAATTCCTTATGACCTCTCCTCCACTGCTACTGTTGCTTCCTTTAGGTCATTCCAAATAGACCAGAAGTCTTGGCTATCATGCAGAGAGAATAGATTTCTTCCAGTGGAAAGTGATAAAGGATTGTGGATGTATTGAGAAATAAATGCACATCAGCCTTCCCAAGGCAATGAAAATTCTTTGACTCTATGTGTGCATTTTCAAAACCCACAACTATCTAGCTTCTAATCTTGAAGCTATGGATAAGTAAACAACTAGAGAATTTAATTTGGTGAAGAAAACTCTCCCATGGTCTCACAGGACAGTACCCACTCTTGTCTTTCATACAGATCATGGTCCTTTACAGTTTGTAGATCTTCCTTCCAGCATGTGTGTATTGTAATGGAAATGGGTGCCGAACTTAGTGTGGGTTCAGCGTCAGACACTAAGACTTTGCTCAAAGTACCAACTGTGTCAAAAAACGATGGTTTAAAAATCACCTTTATTTTCTCATTTCATTTATTTTTAAACAGATTTTGAGGTAATTACATTTATTCTTTGACAATTTGTTCATGTGTGTAATTCATTCTGATTGCTCTCACCCACCACCCTTTCTCATCTCTCCATCCCTTGTCAAGCCCCCTCTTTTCTACTAATTCATTTCTTTCTCACATTCTTTCTCACATTCATGTATTTCTGTTTCATTTGTGTCTTTCTGGGTTGATGATGGCCATTTGTATAGGCTTGGGATTGCAACTAGCCATTGGAAGAGAGTGGGAACACCAGTGAAGAAACAACTGAAGACTGCATTTCCATGCCAGGTACTCCCCATCTATACTTTCATTTTATGTATTAAACAAACTCCTAATTTTAAGGTAACTCTTATGTGCATAAGCATGAGGAACAGAGAGTTGCCTTTCATTGCTGATGAAAACTTGTTTGCCTGGTTAGGATGCTGCTCCCCAGACTTCCCCCCTTGGCTGCTCTTTTTGGCAGGCACTGTGCACACCTCACACATCTCCATCAGGGTGAAGTCCCCACCTGCTTGGTTCCTGTACACAAACTTTGACTCCTTTTTATTTACCAGTTTCATATCTCTATGTTAATATAAGCTTTTGTATACTTCTTTTTCAATCTGTATTATGATTTGGTTTTACTCTAAATTGTTGAACTTTCTTAGACTTTGCTAATGTGTGGACACAGCCAGAATCATTTGGTGTATCTCTTATTGCAGAACTACAATCTTTGTTTCTTCAAAAAGCCCTCATTCCTGTCCTCAGAGAATTCTGTATGTGTCTACTGTTATTGGTACTTCCTCAGTTCTGGATGTTCAGCCAGCAGAGTAGGGAAAAATATGACTTAATTGCTTGATTCCTCTACACTTTTATAGCAGTGTCAGAATCAACTTACACAAAAAACAACCTTCTCAACTAGAGTACTTAGGATAATTTATTCTGCCTTTTGTCCTATAAAATTCATTAGTACTTAAAGTTAATTCCTTCACCTCCTCCCCTGAAATGTTTACTTGTTGGTAGATAACTGATTTAATGTATCATCTCAAAGTATTTTGATAAAGATGAATAAATGACTGATCTTCAGAATAAAATTAGAGATTTGTTCATTTTTATTTAAAATAATCCTGATGTTTCAGTGTTTGAAAAGTTAACATTTATTCACTCTTGGAGATTATCAAACAGGGTTTGGGGGAAAAAAACTTCCATTACTATTTTAGCTTTCGTAAGGTCAGAAACAGGTATATGTGTTTCCAAGATGAACCAGAACTNGGAGAAAGCCTCAACTGGCTGATGCACTGTGTTCCATGAGGTGGAGGCACATGGGGTCACAGTACAGTGTACAAGGGAACAATTGACAATGACTCTTTATTCAGAAAGGAATGAATTTTTTTTTGAATAGCAATGGAGTTCTGCATGATAAATATGACATAATGTTTTCTTCTGGTCTAGGACATTTATATTTCCTGTGTTGAAAAAAATCCCATCCCCAGGATTCTTTCCTGCTGGCCTGCAACTGGGGCGGCAATGGTTGGAGGTAGTGGGGCACGGGTTGTGCCCCTGGGCCTAGGGCCTAGAGGCTGGGGTGACCAGCTGGGAGAACAGCTACTCTCCCAGCTGGTCCAATCAGAGCTGATAGAATCTGTGTCTCAGGGAGCAGCTGCAGTCTTGGGGGATGGGTGTGTTTGGGGGACAAAGTGGGGACTTGTAGATTACAGAGTCCAATGAGGATGGGTGGTAGTAGTGGTCAGGCCTGCCTGCAGGAGTCTTGTCTGCTGGCCTGCAACTGGGGTTGCAATGGGTAGGGGTACGGGTATATGGGTTGTGCCCCTGGGCCTAAGGCCTAGAGGCTGGGGTGACTATCTGGGAGAACCCTGACTCATCTCTTGGTACAATCGGTGCTGGCAGAGTCTGTGTCTCAAGGAGCAGCTGCAGCCTTGGGTGATGGGTGGGTTTGGGGGAACGGAGTGGGGCTTGTAGATTACAGGGTCCCATGGGGAGTGGTAGTGGTCAGAACTGCCTGCAGGAGTCTTGCCTGCTGGCCTGCAACTGGGGCTCTTGGTTCAATTGGAGCTGATGGAGTCTGTGTTTAAGGGAGCAGCTGCGGTCTTGGGGGATGGGTGGGTTTGGGGGACAGAGTGGGGATTGTAGATTACAGGGTCCAATAGGGGCGTGGACAGGCCTGCCTGCAAGAGTCTTTCCTGCTGGCCTGCAACTGGGGCTGCAATGGGTGAGGATATGGGGCCCCCAACATTATGTTTTAATGTGACCTGTGGTCACGAATGGTGGAGAAGGACTAACTCTGCAGCTTTCAAATCTCAGTGCTCATCCTGAGTATTTGCCTGCTGATCATATGACACTTCATTTCTGGATGCAAGCAATTAGGACTAGTATTCACTCATGTGCACACTGGTATTCACTGACTTCTCAACACCAGGAGTTTCTTGTTACATTTTGATTATCAGGTAAAAAAAAAATTGGGAAGAATATCATCCAATCCCTGCTGTAAATTTCCCAACATCCCTTCTATCTAAAAACCTGTCTTTTATGCTGTGGATCAGAGTTGTATCAAATTTTAGTTTGAGTCACTTTTTTCTTTAGTTTAGGCTGTTATTCTTCTGGAAGTGACTGAATATGGTCCTGTGTGATCATTTCTATGACCTACAGGGACCTGAATGTTACAGAGCCTAAAGCTTTTTGCTTACTCTATTAAATGTATCTTGTGGGGATGCTGGAAAAGTCCCAAGCTGTAGGTTACTGAAGGGTGACTGCTTGTTGTGGAGGTATTTTCTTTCACAACAAACCTATAGCTAGCTTACAGATGTCTTTATTGAATGAACACCTGTCAAACTAGAAGCTTCTTCGTTCAGTTTTGTGCCACTGTCTAGATAAGGTGTGGCTTCCTGGACATTCTAATGTCTGTTGCTTCATTGTATTGCTTCAATTTCCACCCCCTAATTAATTATGACATGAGATATGTAATAATCCCTCATAAATAAGTTTGATGATTCACTTAGGGCCCTTTGTTTCCTAGCTGACTTACTTCAATGAGAACCTCCAAAGCTCTGGAAATAACCTAGCATTCTGTACATATTTGGTACTTTTATCCTGATAAGCTCTGAGTTAGGGTGCAGATCTTCAATGGAGCCAGCACAGACTCCTAGGTTCAGCATATTTCTGTAATAGAGAATATTGTGCACAGACTGGTCATCTGCCCATTGCCCCATTTTTTTCAAGTAGTAATTCAAGGTAGAAACTTTTAAGACACCCTGAACTCATCATATTTCACACTTTTCCCCTACATCAAACATGCTAGAATCCTTCAGATATTTGGTCCTCAATATTTGTATCTTTTTAACAACATCTCTGGTACTATTGGATCCTAATATCAACCTTCCTCCTATTTGATTGGATCCAGTAAACATATGATATGTTTTATATAAGTTCTCTAAAAGTTCATGTGTTAGAAACTTAATTTCCAAATTCATAAGTTCATGTTTTGTAAAAGTTGGTCTTTGNAAAGTCAGTAGGATTAGATGAGGTCAGGAAGATTCAACTCCTATTGTCAGATTAGTGACTTTATGAGAAAAATGATTTACTGATGTAATTTTGCTTGAAATAGCAAGTCAGAAAAGGAAGAGGAGGAGGTAGTAAGGGCTGTAAAAGTAACTGGAAATAAGCAAGATCAGAGCGGCCTAATCTTGTCCTTGTCACTATGAAGGAGCAAAAAGGCTCTCAGCAGATGACAATAGCCTTCCAAGTTCTTATATCTATAACATAAATGAAACATGCTGTCTATAAACTACCTGGTCTAAGGTATTGTGTTATAGAAATAGAAATGACAATTCAATTCCAGATTTTCCTCTTTAAATCAATTTTTCAAAGCCACTCACCTTCTATTACTTCCCATGACTTACAAAATGAAGCACTCTAAAATTTTGTGGGACTGTATTGACTTTTTGTGTCATGTTTCAATATTTCACACTTCAAAATTGTTCCTCTGGGACTGTGCTGTGTGATCTTGTAGTGTCCAGCCACAGTGACTGCCTAGCACATGATATATGGACAATTCAAATTGACACACTCTGTCCCTCTGAGATACTCAGTGAGTTCTGAAATGCTTTTAAAGAAAAGAAGCTCAAAATCATTGTTGATGGGGGCTAGAGATGTGGCTCAATTGGTAGAGTGCTTTCCTACTAGGCTGGTAGCCCTGAGATTTGGGNGTTTGATTCTCAGCACTACATAAATGAGATGCGATGGCCCGCACCTCAGGATATGGGTGCAGGAGGATGAGAAGTTCAAGGCCATCTTTGATACATGAGACCTATTTTAAAAAAATAAAAGGCCTCATTGGTAATTTCTGCACTGGTTACATGTTGAAGCTATAGTATTTTTCCCTTTATTGAAAATGTAATCTTTTCTCACACAATATATCCTGATTACAGTTTCCCCTCCCTCTACTACTCCAAGTTCTTCCTCACCTCCCCTTCCTTCCAGATACACTCCCCTTCTGTCTCTCATTAGAAAACATCACAACAAAACATAACAAAATAAAAGAAAAAAAAACCCATCCCAATGAAGTTGGCAAGACAAATCAACAGAAGAAAAAGATCCTGAGGAGAAAGCAAAGGAGTCAAAGACCCACTTGTTTACATACTCAGGAGTCCCATAGAATACTAAACTGAAAGTTATGATATATATTCAGAAGACCTGATGCAGATCCATGTAGGCCCCACTCTTGTTGCTTCAGTCTCTGTGAGTTCGTATGAGTTTTGCTCAGTTGATTTAGAAGCCCTCAATCTTTTGGTGTCCTCCATCCCCTCTGGCTCTTACACTCTTTCTATTTTCTCATCCACTGGGGTCCCTGAATTCAGAGGGGAGGGATTTGATCCNACATCCTATTTAGAGCTGTATGTTCCAAAGACACTCTCTCTCTCTCTCTCTCTCTCTCTCTCTCTCTCTCTCTCTCCTTCTGTCCCTCCCCCTTGTAATGTCTGGCTCTTATTTATTCACATCTCCTGCAGAAGGAAGCTTCTCTGATGATGACTGATCTATGAGTTTAACAAAATACCATTAGGAGTCATTTTGTCACTACTTTTGTTTTCCTTTAAAACCAGTAGTATTTGGTTTTACCCTAGGTCTCTGGGCTAGCTAGTCTCTGGTTCTGGTCACCCAAGCAATGTCAGATATGGGTTTCCTTTCATGGAGTGAACCTTAAGTCAAATCAGACATTGCTTGGTTACTGCCATGATTGTCCTATCATATTTTGTAGCAGGACAGCATTGTAGATCAAAGTTTGTGGCTGGGTTGATATTTATCTTTCTCTTTTGGTAATGTGCAGAGTACCTTCCTGTAACAAAGACATTAGAACATGGAGTGAAGGTTCTATGTAGGCACCAGCATGACTCTCTATGTTCAATGAGTTATATGGGTATTGTCTTCAGCATTGGGGCCTTGCTGTGAGTTTGTGGAAAGCAACCTATCGTCTTGGCAACAGCCTTGGTTGTTTGGATATTCCAATGGGATCCCTTTGTCCAACAACTCAGTTGGATGTAACCCCGTTCCAGTACTGGAAGATCCATTTGGTGACAGAGATGGCCAGTTGGGATTCTGTCTCCCTTGTTATTTGCAGAGTTCATCTGGATCACCTTCGTATATTTTAGGAAGTTTCCATTCAGTTCTAACTGCCTCTCCCCACATTCCCTCCCTCAATATCATCTTATCTCTCCCTCCCCACCTGATCTTCTCATTTATGTCCCTCCCTTGCCCTCAGGCAACTCATAATATCTAGACTATTTCCTNTTTCCAGGGAGATCAATGTGTTTCTTCCTAGTCCTTTCCTCGATACCTAACCTCACTGGGCCTATGAATAGTAACTTGGTTATCATTTATTTAATGGCATATATCCAGATATAAGCAAATACATACCATATTTATCTTTCTGCGTCTAGGTTACCTTACTTAAGATGATTTTTTTTTCTAGTTCCATCCATTTTCCTGAAAAGTCTGTGATGCCATTTTGTTGTTATTGTTGTTGTTGTTGTTGTTGTTTTGAGACAGGGTTTCTCTATGTAACTGTCCTGGCTGTCCTAGAACTCACTTGTAGACAGGGCTGGCCTAACTCATCAAGATCCACCTGCCACTGCCTCCCAAGTGCTGGGATTAAAGACGTGCACCACAACTCCCTGGCGATTTCTTTTTAATAGCTGTGTAATACTTTATTGTACAAATGTATCACATTTTCTTTATCTATTTTTCTGTTGAGGGACATTTGGTTGTNTACAATTTCTGGCTATTATGAATACCAATGAACATGGTTGAACAAGTGTTGTTATGGTAGGATGAATCATCATTTGGGTTTAATCTAAGAGTGGTATAGCTGGATATTGAGGCAGATCAATTCCTGTCTTTCTGAGGAACCACCATATTGATTTCCAAAGTGGTGTACAAGTTTTCACTCCCACCAACAATGGAGGAGTGTTCCCCTTATTCCATATCTTCATAAGCATGAGCTGTCACTTGTGTTTATTGATCTTAGCCATTCTGACAGGTGTAAGATGGAATCTCAAAGTGGTTTTGATTCACATTTTCCTGATGGCTAAGATGTTGAACAGTTAAGTATTTCAGTCATTTGAGTTTCTTCTTTTGATAATTCTTTGTTTAGACTTGCACCTCATTTTTTAAATTGAATTATTTGTTCTTTTGATATTTTGTTTCTTGAGTTCTTTATATATTGTGGATATTGGTCTTCTCTTGGATGTAGAGTTGGTAAATATCTTTTCTTATTCTGTAGGATGCCACTTTGTCTGAATGATGGTGTTCTTTGCCTTACAGAAGCTTTTCAGTTTCATGANGTCCAATTTATTAATTGTTGATCTTATTGCCTATGCTAATGGTGTTCTGTTCAGAAAGTCTTCTCCTGGGCCAATGAGTTCAAGGCTATTCTTCACTTTCTTTTCTATCTAGTTTATCTGGTTTTGTGTTGAGGTCTTTGATCCATTTGGAGGTTGAGTTTTGTGCAGGATCGTAAGCATGGATCTATTTGTATTCTACAGGAAGACATCCAGTTTGATTACCACCACTTGTTGAAGATACTATCTTTTTTCCAGTTTGTATTTTTTTTTTATTTTGCAGCATTTTCCCTTTATTCTCACATTGAATATGTGCAGAGGACTAGATGAGACAGGAGATTTGCTTCTTAGAAGGTGAAAATGCAGATCAAGTGATAATGGAAGAAGTAGGGAAGGAATGAGAGAAGATGAATGAGATAATAGAGAAGAGGTATGTCTTAAGAAGATTTAAGAGAGACATAAATTACTGAAACTTCTAAAAAATGAACAAAAGGAGAAATCCAACATGAATTGACTTCTTCAGCTGGTGAATCATTCATAAGCAAATGCTTTTGTGCAGTCTTTTAGAAACGACCATTAGCCATTTAGGAAACAAACCTTACTAACCAGTTCTCTGGTGAATATGCAAATAATAAATACAAGGAAAAGTAGTTGGATGACTGAATCCAAACNAGAATTAACCCCCAATCAATTCTCAAATGCTTCTAGGATCCAGACAAGTCATANATATGAGTGATGTAGACTGTGTTTGTATTTTTATATACGTTTCATAAAACATTTTAATTTTTAATGTTGGTCTTCCCTATTTATATTTCTCTGTTTCTTTTAGTATATATTTTAAGTCTGGCTCCAATTTTTGTTTGTTTGTTTTGTTTTTGAGACAGGTGCTCCCTCTGCAACCCCTGTTATTCTCTAACTTCAGTCTTTCAGGTACTTGAATTATAGGTCTGAGCCATCACATAGAGATTTCTACTAAAATATTTAATTCTNTATCAGTGGCTTGTACTGCCAGGTCACATTCAATTTTCTTTTAGCATTGATGCATAATAGATTGTTTTTGTCCCCGAACACATTATGTTGCTCTGTATTTCTGCTTTCAACATGAAGCACCTTTTTATCAATTATTTTAGTTATCTTGCAAAATGATGAGTTTAGTTATAGCATTGTAAGATTTCTATTATTTTAAAAACTTTTATTTAATTTTTTCTCATACAATATATTTTGCTCAAGTGTTCTATTCCCCCAAGTCCTCCAAGATTCTTCCCAGCTCCTTATCCTCCCAACTTCATTCTCTCTCTCTCTCTCTCTCTCTCTCTCTCTCTCTCAAAAACAAAGACAAAAACAAAAACTGAAAATCAAAACAAATAAGAAAGACAAAAATAAAAACATAGAATTTATTTTGTTGAACAACTACTCCTAGGCATGGGGTCTCCCCTGGAATGTGGTTGATATACCCAGTGACACTCCATTGAAGAAAACTGATTTTTTTACTTTGTTGGACTGTATAGTTGCAAATAGCTTCTTAGTTAGGGGTGGAACTCCATGTCCATTACCCCCTTTCAGTGTTGTAAGCCCATGTGGTGTGAACCTATGCACGTCCTATGCATGCTGTTCAGTACCTGTGAATATATATATATATATATATATATATATATATATATAAATCCTGTTGTGTCTGGGTGATGTTTTTTCTTTAGAGTCATCCACCACTTCTGGCTCTTATATTATTTCCACCTCCTGTTCTGCTTAAGTCCCTGAGCCTTGAGTAGAGGGCTTTAATGAAGACACTCAATTTAGGATTGAGTGCTCCAAAGACTCTCACTCTGTTTTCATTGTCTAGTTGTGAGTCCTTGCAATATTTCACATCAAACTACATGAAGAAGTTTCTCTGGTGAGCGTTGAGTGATGTTCAGATTTATGGGCATGGTGGTATGTGATTAAGAATCATTTTATTGGTATGTTCCTTTAGCAGAATAATAGTGCTTGGTTTTCCCCTAGGTCCATGACCAATCTAGTCTCAGGTTCTTGGCCATATTAGCAGTGTCATATGTGGGTTACATCTCATGGAGTGGGCCTTAAATCCAATCAAAAAATGGTTGATTACTCACATAACATCTGTGCAACTATTTCATCAGTATATCATGGAGTAAGGTTGCTATTGTGATTCTTAGGGTTTGTAGCTCAGTGATATTGATGACTAACATTCTCCTATGGTATCATGCAGAGGGCCTTATAATACCATGAATGTTAATAAGTAGAGGTGAAGCTTCTAGTGGGGCACAAGCTCAGCTTCTCCATGTTTGATGACATAAGTAAATGTTGTCATCATCAATAAGGCCTTACCATTAGGTTGTGAATAGCAATAAATAGCNTTGGCAGTAAACTGTGATGTTGGATGCTGGGTGTGATCCATGGGGTTGCTTTGACCAATGACTCAACAAGATGTAACCCATTCCTGATACTGGTTTTTCACGGTGCCATAAGATGTCTAGTAGTGGCATTGTCTTCATCATTATATGGTGACTTAATTTAAGTTACTTTAATGTAACTAAATATTTTAGGAAGATCTATAGCAGGTTTTCATGGGCTTTTCAAAAGGCCTTTAACATTACTTGTTCCACCCCATATTCTCTCCTTTACCCTCACCTCTCCTCCACCCCATTTGACTCTTCTATTTTAGATTCCCCTTTATATCTCCATAATACTATACTATATTTTCCCTTCTTTAGGAAATCATTGGAGCCAGAATTACAAAAGATTGTGAGCTGACTGATGTGAGTGCTTGGAATTGAACTCAGGTTCTCTGGAAGAACAGCATGTGCTCTTAACTTATGAGACATCTGTCTAGCCCCTCATTATACTTTAATACATACACATCACTGTATTTTGTTTATACTTGTCTTATCTGCCTTTCCTGTTCTTCTCCCTCCTTCCTGCTCCCATACTTCCTCTTCTGCCTCTCTCTCTCTCTCTCTCTCTCTCTCTCTCCATATGTTAGAAACATAAGTATCTTGTCTTTCTGTCTTTATCATGGAGGATATTTATTTTGTATCTCAAGTACCTGCTCCACATACACAGTAGATTTAAATCTACAGTAAACACCATGAATATGCACAGTAGAATGCTTGTCTCCAGAACAGAGTTCTGCATGACTTTAGAATGCAACAGTGTGCTATCACTTTCAAGGTCAACAATATTAAATGCTCATGTAATTAAGTTTTATAATCATGTTATACCTAACTTATAAATTCATTACTTCATAAAATTGGCAATTATTTATGATAGAGGATGAGATATGATGAAAACTTGTTTACCTAATATGATGGATAATCTTTTCAGTTAACTTAACTACATCTGGAATCAACTAAAACCCAGGCAGGTGAGTATGCCTTTGACAGATTTTCTTGATTGAATTATTTGAGGTCAGAAGACCCACCCTAAATCTATGTCACACCTTCTGGTGACAGCCCACATAAAAGGACATGGAAAAAGAAAGCTTTTTCTTTTTGTCTGCTTGCCCTCACTCTAACTGGCAAGCTCATCTACTTTGTTGCTAAGAAGAACCTACTTTTTTCATATTTCAGTGTAAACAGAAGACCAGTAGCTCACTAGGATTTCTCTGGGACTTCAGCACTCATTATGTAGCTTGCTAATTCTGCCTAACTTCAACTGAACAATCACAGTTTCATTAATACATAAAACTTGGCTATCATTATTTTTAAGTTGGGTAATACACTTTGGTGCTCTTGACAAGATAAATGTCCCAAACCATTCTTAAAATATTTAAATGTAAATTGCATAGTATGTCTCCTGCTTGGCATTTTTAGTGTTCTCCTATAAAGCTGGGTTCATAGTAATTATCTCTTGAGCAATGAATACCCACTTCTCTCTTCCTACTGAACCATATATTGGGGTAAAGCCCTTCAACTTTCCTAAAAGACATGAAACTTTCCACATCTTAGTGCTCTGGAGACAAGTTTGATTGGTTAGAACACAACTTTAGACCTTCCAATCATGATATTCATCTGTATTATCACAGTACTGGGTTTTAGAGATAGGCTAGAGGCCTAAGCACANTGAAGATGTGGTAGGGATTTATGCATTTATTGGGGATGTAGACCTTCTTTGCTACTTAAATACCATGGCAGATTGATAACCATCTTTGANCCCAGGATGGGGAGCCAATTACTCTCCTTTGCTAGGTGTGCTACTTTAAGTTGGATTTGGTCTTGTGCACTCAAAACCTTCTGGATTCACATCAAACCTGAAGGTATGTATCCTTCAAGACTTTGAGTTCACTGAGTTCCTGGGGCCAATGTTCCCTGGAATCGATACCACACAGTAGGCACCAGAAATGTGCAGAAAGCAGAGCAAATAAAATCCCAGACTATAAGACCAGCATCTTAGGTTTGTCACCTGACTTCAGTGTTTCCTACTGATAAACTTATGGTGTTTTCTCAACCCTGAAGCTCAGTTTTCTCATTTTTAAGTGGAAAAAACAGACCTTGCCCTCCAGGATTTTCCCAGGGACTAAGATAATACTTATCAGACACTTGACATCAGAACTAGCCATTAATTGATGCTGGTGATATGCTGACACATTCCCAGTGCTTTCTGAGGTCTCTGGTAACACCTGAATTGGGGGGTTCAGGATGGAACATCTTCAAAAGGCATATACTTCTCTTGTCATTTTGGTCTGAGTCCTCTTGTATGAGGTGTCTCTTCAATGGGCAGTCCTTTGGCCATAGATCTGGAATCATAGTATGACTCCATATGACTCAGCAGCCATATTTAACAATACAATTTTAAACTTTTAAGTTTTGAACTTCCCACAATGATTTTTTTCTACAAATTTCAAGTTTCAGGAAATACCTTTGTTTTCTATATATGCTCCTTAAGATTGATTTAATATCTCACAAAGGACAAACCTTTCAGCTTTTAAAGAAGAGCATCATTAAACATATATGTGCATATATATACAATACTGCAATGTAGATTATGAAGAGCATCAGGCTGTCTTTTGATAGATATACCCTAAAGCCAGGTGTGGTAGCATACACCTGTAATCTCAGCATTTGAGAGGTTATAGCCAGGAAGATGTCACTAGTCTAAAGCCAGTCTGGGCTGTATAGCAAGAAACAATCTCAAAAAGAAAAGAAGGAAGGAAGGAAAGAAGGAAGGAAGGAAGGAAGGAAGGAAGGAAGGAAGGAAGGAAGGAAGGAAGGAAGGAAGGAAGGAAGGGAAAGAAAGGAAGTCAGACAGATGAACAGAAAGAAAGGAACAGGGTAGAGGGAGGGAGAAAAGGAAGGAGAGAGGAAGAGAGAAATGAAGGAAGCCTAGTTTTTTTCCCTAACTCATCTGTATTTGCCAGTATTTAGCAGTCTTTTTGCTCTAGGCCTTCAGTGGGACATGATAAATTATAAGAAATGAAGAAGAGTTTTCATTTTAAAACTTCAATCATTATAAACGATACCTTACTTTAGGGTCTTTTATTTTAATGGAAACTCAGGGTATGTGCAACTAGGCACTGCTTAATTCNGGTCTACTTGCCACNCAAAGTACCTTTTGAAGAGAGAATTGCTACAGTCTCTGTGGACAGTGGTATTGAGGAAAACCTCGGAAGCCACTGGGCAAAGGAAGCAGCAGTGTCTTCCAAAACTGCTGCACTGCTCCTTTGTGTTATAGTGGGTCATTGTGATACAGTAAAGTAGGAATTCAGACTTTCAATATTCTCATATTTTTATCTTTTGTCTGACTGGGAACATTCTAGAGTGTTGTGAGAATGTGTCTGATTATTCTGCACTTGGAAGGCTCCTGCTTATCTCTCTGGGAAATATCAGCTAGATTTCTCGTGGTTCTGGGATCTGTCACTGTCCAGCTGGGCACTGTGGAATGTCCAGCCCTGCAGTCTGAGGAGTCCTGTTCTCAATCCCACAAGTCAGACACACCAGGGAGAATAAGAAGTCGTCCTGAGGAGCTGGATAGCTTTTCATGTGGCCCTGGGAAATCAGCAATGTTTGGAACTGAAAGAAAGCCTAAGGAATCTTTGTCTGCAGCTTCTCATCTATAGATAACAGTCAAGCCCGAGAACTTGCTTTGCTGAGATCATGCAGTCGTGAGTTGGAAGGCAAGGATGAATTGTTGATTTCTATCTACAGGTCTTCTTTAGGGAAAGAGAGACAGGAAATGCTCACAAGGAAGTTAATACTTGCATTTCTCAGAATGAAGCAAAGTTAAATGCCATTTGTATTAGTCAACTTTGCATCAGTGTGACAAAACACCCCAAGTAAACAACTTATGGGAAGAGAAAGTCTTCTGTGACTCATAGTGCAAGCCTGAGGCTCTATGGACTCCTGCATTGGATGAACTGTGGCACAGACATCACAGTGTAGGTACAGAGCAGAGAAGGGTCGTCACTTTGTGGTGGCAGAGAGATTGTATTCCAGCATCCACTTCCAGGGCATACTTCCAGTTATCTACCTCCTCTCATTAGGCTCCACCTCTGAAAAATTACACTATTTCCCAAATTATGTCACAGGCTGAGGCCAAAACCCTAAATATAGGAGCTTTGGGGAAACATTCCAGGTACAGATTTAACACTACCCTCTCTCCTTGAACCTGTGGTGACACAAACCACAGCATGTCTCGCTCTCACACCAGAAGCTGGCAGTACATCTTATTTCAGCAGAATACAGTAGGGCCCTAGTTACATGGCCAACTCAGCAACCTGACATAGGCTGTTGTTGTCAATGCAAGCATGGCTGGGCATCTTTTTCCTCTGTTTTCTTGAGCAAAAAGGAATCTATTGATTTTTCTCACTATACTTTTATTTTAATGTAATATTTGAAAGAACTTAAATTTGCTCGTTTTGAATATTTTTGAACTACATGAATAAAGTGTAAAACTCAAGGAAATAAAACTAGAGAATTTAAAAATTTGCAACAGAGCAGTAGAGCAATTGAGAAATCTTTTGGAAGCTGAGCTCTTCAGTCAGAAAGCAATTAGGTAAGAAAAGAAAGGATTCCATGTGGTTTCTCTGCAAGATGGATCTTTAGTTAAGCTGCTGAAACCTGAGCAACCTGGGGTGTTTAAAGTGTGGGTGAGGCATTTGTGGCCAATGAAACTCTGAGAGAAGCCCCAGAGACAGGACATTTAGTATGGAGCAAAGATTGTAACCCTTTGATTCATGTTTATAACATTTATAAAAGAAACATAATTGTCATTTTATAGAAGGCTCCCATACACAGTTCTCACTTATCCCTCAGTATATGCTATGTGTAGATACTATTTGTGGATTTAAAGATTCAGAGCAAAGGCCACAGTTCAGACTACAGGGTATAGAATCCTGGACCTAGTTGGGTATGCTGTGTAGCTTTTCAAAATCTCAGTTTCTGTTTCTGTAGTCAGCATTAGAGCACCTCCATAAAGATATGTGAAAAGAAGCAAGTGAGAGAATATCAAGCCAGATATTCCCTGCTCATCTGGTTAAGGAGCATTTCCACAAACACCTTGCAGTGATGATGGCTTTCTTTCTATTTTCCTTCTTCCCCTTGCCTTCTATCTTCTATGTCTTCTCTTGGAAGCAGAAGGCCTGGGACCAGGCATATCTCCTCTTCTCTGTTGGGGCAGCATGCCCCACCCTGTCCTGGATGGCTGCCCACTAACTAGGGCTATGTTTAACCCTTTGTTGATCATGTACTCTCTCTTTGTCTTGATAGTTGAGTCTGTGGACAGTTGAAGTATGTACAATGTTCTCAAAGACAGTGGCCTCTTCCCTTTCTTACACTGGAACAGAGTGAAAAGAGATCGAGAAGATGTATCAACCCTCTGGATGTAGCCTTGCTTCAATGCTCTGGAGGCACCCATGACAAGCTTTCTTCNAATAGTATTGAAATCTGTCTCCAGGACCTAGCAGAAAACACACACAGATACATAAATTGAAATAATTTTTAAAAGGTATTGCAGGTTTTGAAAATCAAATTTCATTTTTCATGTGATTTTAAAAGTGGATTAATGTTTTTTGTGATGGTTTATTATTGCTCTGGAGATCTGGGGAAGCATGTTTATTTAGGACAGCTTCAGATGTTATTTCATTTCTTCAAATTGGTAGTAGGATGAATGCAGCAGGTGTCACCATTTTCTTCCTTACTGGTTGTCATCTCAGTCTCTGAACTACTAGGAAGCTAGACTGGGTGTTTCTGGATAGGAGGACTACCCTGACTATCAGGACCAGAGACTACTGTCCCTTGGTGTCCATTCCTGTTCAATCACTTTTTCCTAGATCCTACCTTGGAGAAGTAGCTTTGTATTTCTAGCCCTCAATAGAATGCCTAACCTATAGTAGTGGGTCAGGCTTTGTTCATTGTTTTTGTTTTGCAGTACTGGAAATGGAAACCAGGGCCTCATTCATCCTCTACAAGTGCCTTGCCATGGAACTGCATTCCCAACCCCTAGTTGTCCAGCAAGTTCCATGGGAAGAGAGAAGGGTAAGAACAAGTTAAAGAAATACCCACAAGCTCAGAAAAGAAATGTTGCCTGTGCCTTGAGAAGTCTGCAAGGTGCCGAAGTCTGATGAGACAAATGGGTTTGGATAGAATCGTGAGATTCCAGAGTAAGAAGGTGAATGGTGTACCAGAGAAGCATGTGGCACAAAAATGAGGAGGATCCTCTACCACTGTGGAGGCATTGGCTTCTATCCTGAGGCCATAGGAACTGTAGGCACTTTGTGTTGCTTGGATGTTTCTGAGGGTCAGTTACATACAGTGAACCAGAAGTGCTGGGTAGTGGAGAGCATGGGGCAGAGATCCAGATCAGGAAAAGGGACCAAGTAGGCACTTCATGAAGAACTCTTGTGGTATGGTACCTCAGATTTTGGACTTGAAAGATCAGGTGAATGGTAGGACTGTCTTCATGGGTGGTAAATTCCATTAAAGGGTAAACTAAGGTGAAGAGTCAGGGGTAATTAAAGAATTCATTGTCTTCTTGAGGTGCTAGTGGGATTCCAGTGTGGCAAGCTCAGACCTCCAGTACTGAGATAAGTAAGCTAAGGAAGAGTCAGGGAATGGGGAAAGACCTATCTAGAGAGAGAATGAAGGAGACAGCTCCAGGTAGCCTGGCTGAGAGGTAAACCAGAGCACTGACAGGAATCACTGCCAAGTATACAGACCTCCTTGGGGTTCCCTGTGAAACATGAAATACTTATTGATAATTCTGTTCAGGGAGTTGAAGACTCTCTGGTAACTCAGAACCTGTACAATACCAGTGATCATTGTCTGCTTTGAGCCAGTTACATAAACTGAAAACTCAGTTTCTTATTTTAAAATGGACATGCCATGTTTTGTTGATATCCATGGAAAGCTGCCCCTTTCTGAACAGAAATGGAAGAGGAGTGGACTGGGGAGGAGGCAGAGGGAGGTGAGGAAAGGGATTAGGAAGAGAGGAAGGAGGGGACACTGTGGTCAGGATATAAAACAAATAAATAAATTTAATCAATAAAAAAACAAAAACAAAATGTACTCCCTGGTAGAATCAATTTCAAGATGTATTGAGGAAAAGCAAATGCAAAGTGCTCGGCTGAATAGATGGTATATGGTAGTTGTTTAATTTGTGAGAGCTGCTCTCAGGGTTACATTTGCTTAGTAACATTTCTATATGCACGGGAGGCTGTTGGTACCTTATGTGCAGTGAAAGGAGATGGCTGGTGGATGGAAAGCCTGGATGGTATGAGTGGGAGGGTATGTAAAACACAGTGTGGTTTGCCTTGGCAAGGGTGGGCACTTTTCCAGGGACAGAGAGGAAGAGATCTGTGTTGAACAGATATCCACACCTTGGAAGTTTCCTTCTGCAGGCCTACTTTGANCCTTCTTCTTCTACAAACCCTCAGTGATGAGGTAAGAAGGAAGACTTTGGATGGTGTTCTGTGATCAGAGTCTATCTATCAATCTTGGAACTACATTTGTGTGTGAATGAAACATGTGTTTTTGCTGCATGTGTCCTGTGTATGACTCAATGGAAAGAAGGACAAACCCCTCTATCTAATCCATCTTCCTGATCTGGGTCTCTGCCCCATGCCCTCCACTACCCAGCACATTTGTTCCACTGTAGTACATATCACTGACCCTCAGAACCCTCAGAGCATCACAAAGTGTCTACAGTTCCTATGGCCTTCAGGATAAAACCAGAGCCTCTGCAGTGATAGAAGATCCTCCTCATCTGCATGTTACATGCTTCTCTGGCACACCACTCACTGTCTTATCCTGGGACCCCATGTTTCTGTCTTGTTTGCAGGGCTTTTGGCTTTCTCACCTAAGACTGCCTTCCTTTCCATTTTTCCTCCTGGATTCTAGTAAGGACATTCACACTTTAGGACAGGTAACATCGACTCCTTAGTCTGCTGTCAAAAAAAACCAAAACAAAACCCTGGGACTTACCTGAGTTATAAGGCAGGTCTTTTCTTGACCTCTCTAGAAGCATACTTATCTCTAAGCTGCTGGCACTCACGGCTGCTAGTACATTAGTGAATATGGAGATTCGCTGGAAAAGCCACGTCTCTATTCTTTCTCTGCCAGAGTTGGCATGCCTACCAGATGTGTGGTTCAGAAAGGAACCATTTTTCTCTGTAAAAAGCCTGACATATGGCATACATTTCCACAAAGAATGCACAGAGGAAGCATGAGAAGAAAAGTCTTTCTGGCACTGCCTTTCAATAGTTTTGCATATAATGCATGTAAGTGTCCTGCTTCCATTCAGAAACTAGAAGGTGAGTTTACATTTATTTGCAATGCTCTTTGCAATAGCTACACTTGTAATAAAATGTGCACTCTATACATTAATTAAAGAGGGGTAAGCTTTGTTACACCTGTAAAATGAAGAAGCAAAGGGTGCAAATGAACTCTCATCAAAAGGACCAACCTTCTCCATTCCCATGCCTGGTTAGATGACCCCTATCATATGAATTCCAAGGTTATTCCCACACATTTTCAATACTCTTTCTTTCTTGCAAGTTTTAGCTTGTCAATAGCAGATCCAAAATTTGTCCTGGAAATTCTACAAAAGAAAAAAAGCTGTGGGAGTGAACTTTCAGTGCATTCTGGGGGTTTTTGTGACTAAAATGTACAGTAAGGGTACCATCCTAGTGTCAATTCTACTTGATTCTTTCAGACTCCAGAATTCATTAAAAAGTTTAAAATAACATGAAAGTGATGCCTATAACAAATGCCTATGGGGTACTGATGTAGTTGAAGCCAGGATGGGTTTCCCAAAAATAACAGTACTGCCTTGCAGTGGAGTGGATCGGTCTTAACTTTAGGCCTTTCTATTTGCCTTTTGTATGGAGTCTGCAGGAGAGTGTTCTGATGGCTTCACTTTCTGGGGAACAGACTCAATGTACTAGGATTTGTGTTCTAGGATTTTTATATGAGGAACAAGGACACCATGTTGATTGTAAGCCCATAAAATAGCAAAGTACTAG
>LZPO01097339.1:106858-121777 GCA_001675575.1 Neotoma lepida | reverse complement strand
AGAAGGGTCACGTAGCTGCCTCGATTTTTCAAGGGGCTCAGGTGTTTTGCCACACCCTTAAAAGGGAGGTGCTGGCCATTTAGCTGAAGCCCAAATAGCCATCCACTACATCTCCCCCTTTTTTTCTAAATAAGAAAGTTTTAACCTAAATCAATACAGTTGCATCCCCACCACCCCACCCCAGAAATAAGTATTGCATAGAATTTAAGATTCTCAGTCATCACCAAAACGGTAGCAAACTGAACTCAGAGGCAAAAGATCAACTCACCATGTGATCAGGCAAGCTCTAGCTCAGGGAAGCAAGGAGGGCTCAACACATCCAGTCCTATAAACGTGACATGCCACATTTACATAGTGAAGGACAAAACCATGTAATCATCTCATTAAATGCAGAAAAAAAATTGTGCAAAATCCAACATTCTCTCTCAACATATTAGAGACATGCCTCAACAATAAGAAAGACTTCATNTGACAAACCCACAGCTCATATCAAGCTTAATGTTAAAAATAAATGAGTCTTCCCTCTAAGGTCAGGAACACAATAAAGATACCCATTTTCACCACCCATATTTAACACAAAACACAAAGATTAGTAATATGNCTATACATTGACAACGAACTATTAAAAACAGGAAAGAGAGATTCACATGGACAAGGATGAAATTGGACCCTTATACTACATAGTAAACCACTGGAAGTGCATTAAAGATTTAAACATAAGACCTGACCTGAAACTATGAAACCACTAGAAAAAAAATCATGGGCAACAACATCATTTTTATCTTCATCATTGATTTGGGAGTTTGCCTTCAAAGGCTCAGACAGCAAAGAGCAAATATAGAAATGGGATTGCCACACACTGTAAGAGTTCTGGTCAGCAGTGGTTATGTTGAGACTGGGTTTCTTTATTGTGTTTGGACCTTATGAAGGGAAGGACTCCATAAGCCGTAGTCACATTGAAAACCATCCATTACAAAACAAAACCTGCTCTAGATCCNGGGGGGAGAGTTAAGATGAGGTTTAGGCAGGCTCCTGTGCACATAAGACGTGTGATTGTGACTNTACTGGAATGAACTCCCCAAGCATTTTAGGGTATACTTGGGATGAAGGGGAGGCACTAAGAAAACAGAAACTTCTGAGAAGGACCCCACTTTCAACAAAGGGAATTACTTTTGCACACATCGTGTGAAAGAAGGAAAACAAGACCTGGGCCTAGGAGACCTGAGTTGGAGCCTTGCCTTTCCTACTAATTAGCTGTGTGATCTTAGATAATCCATGCAATCTCTTGGAATGAAAGCTCCATCCATAAGAATGTAGATAAAAGAAAACCTGCCCTCCTTCTGTCACATGGCTCTTATGAAGACACAACAAAGCTTTATGAAGCACAAATATGGTAGAGGTACTAATTATTAGAACTATAATAGTATAGTGAGAGTTGTTTCTTGGGCAGGGGGTGGGGTGGGGGTGGGGACAGGCTGTATTCTTGTGAGCAGACTCTGATGCCCCAAGNTCAGGGTCTCAGTTTTTCTTGAAGAATGGAGCTGGGGAATTGCAATAGGATTTTCTCTAAGTGAGGGTTACCTCCATTTTTCTATACTGTATTGCTTGGCTTTTTAGGGAGTGACAGATAAAGGGTTCATATGCGAGTAAGAACAAGGATTCTTTTGTTGAATTGAGATTCAGGCAAAGTGTGATTTGGACCCAGGAGCAAGAGGGTTGGGAGACATAATTTTCCTTGAGAAGTAAAACTAGGCTAAGCTTATTTCTTGGAGACTTTACCAGGTCNGCGTCTTACTCCAAATTAGCCCGTGTTTTGAAATAAAATTGTAATTCAAAATGATTTCAGAAAGTCTGAAGCATGAACTAAACATCTTGATACACACAGTGAAAATCATCCCACTGGCCTGGCTCATGGAAGTTTTCAGCCAGCTTTCCCCTTTGCTACAGGAGCTATTGGGTTAAGAAGTACCATGAAGTTGCTCTAACTTAAGTTTAGACTCAGAAGCATTAAAGGCCGTGCAACCTGATCTGAATAGAAATGGAGTCACAAAGCATAAAGGAAGTCAATGAAAACAGGATTTTAGTATTTTAGAAGCCATTTCCTCTTCTGCGTTGGGAATTGAAATAGAACAGTACGAGTGGAGGTGGGGAAGAGCGTGGGAACTGGAAGCAGAACGCGAAACCTGCCATGCACATGCNCTTGTTTTCACTGTCTGTTATAAATAAGAGTCACCCAGACGCTGCTCCNAGATGGGGGCACCTCCTTGTCCTCTCTAAATTCAAGGAATGGAAAGCAACTTAGGAACACAGGTGAAGTTTTGAAGGGTGGGCATTTGCGTTTGACTGCTGTGCTAGTAGGTGTTTTTGTATTGAGCCATGATCTTGGAAGTTGTCTGGAGCTCTCGGTCATGTCAAATCATTTTCACAACCTCATCTGTTTCTCATTATAAATCTCCTGGATTTGATTCTCCATTACCCCACCCCCCCATTGCTCATTTTTTGTTGTAAAACAATTAATTTATTTAATTTTACTTTCCCCATCCCTAACCCCTTTCAGATGTGTTTAGAATGTAACTAGTACCCAGAAACACCCAGTGGAGAGGACTAATTCTCGATGCTGAATGAATGATTGCTTTCCCTTTGACACAGTTAGCAGGGCTTTCNGATTCATAGGTGAACGTGTACAGCCGAAGGCTGACAAAAACACCAACACATGACATCGAATTGTGGGCCAGGAACACACCTGTTGAGTGGATCCTCCAGTGACATGATAGGAGTGTGTTTGCTAGGAAGCTTTCTGTCCATCTCGGATCCCTCACAGTGATTAATCGTCTTCNTGTCAGCTCTGTGCTTTGAACTTGAAATGACCATTGTAATTACTAAGTATNTCACTGTGGGATGGTGGTGAGGATACCAATGACAGGATGATAGCTAAGAACTTAGTGAAGTGGGACTTTAAGCACTTTAACAGAATTCAATACATGTAGTTTTTCTTTTCAACACGGAAATAGTGTTTGAGTGCATGCAGGAATTCACCAAGCTTGCTTCCAAAGTGGCATATTGCTTTACTCCCATTCAATGGCTTCCAGTTTTTCACACACATGGTTCCCAGCACTACATCTGTTTTGCCATTTTCTTGCCTGCCATTAACAACTGGAGAAAAGAATCTAGAAAACTGTGTAGTCTGTAGTTATCCTTGAATAGATTTCATTGGCCACACCTTAAACAGAGTCTCTTCTTTTGAATATATTGTGCAATCAAATGCTTCTTCCCCCTCCTCTTGACTTCCAGTCAATTTGGGGCCCAATGGTAGTGTAACCCATCGTTGACAGATATATTTAATGAGCCTGGGTTTGAGCCTTCCCAGCTGAGGGACTGTGGATTAGGTTTTATCTTACTTTACATCTTGATTAATAATCTAGGAGAGGCTGCTGCATGCTAACGACATTCAGTCTGCAGTGTGAACAAAGCTGGGAGACACTGCAAAAGCCAGAGGTCAGCCCTGACAGACCAGCGTGAGGGGGGCAGGTGGGAGGGCCTTGTGGGAGCTGACCCCACCGCCTTCTCTTCTCAGGGCATTTCAAGGGGCCCAAGCCTTTCCAGGCTTTGTCACACTGGATCTGAAGGCTGCAGCTTGCGTGGCCGCCCAGAGCAGAGCTATTTTGCAATGTGTTACTCACGGCTAGTTCATGCCAGCTTTGGGAAAATAACCAGAAACATAGGATATATGTATCAAGGACAACACCAGAATGTAGCAGTGCCAGACAGACCTGGAGGCAGCCCTGGGGTAGGCTGCTGGGAAGTGTCTGCTGTACAGGCTTCACTGTGTANCTGAGTGGAGATCCCTTGCCCTGGTTAGTCTCTAGACTCTACCAAATTACCTACAGAACTGTGACTCCATTGGGAGAGAAACACAGCCTAAGTCTTCCTGACTGGAAGTACTTTCTAGTGATTGAGAGAGCTGGATATCCGAATTAGGGAGATCTTAATTTGGTTATCTCTCAGGCTTCTGGGCCACTTCTTGGAGTTAGTGGATGCTGTGCACTGTATATCGTGGTAGCCTCTCCTTTGTGATTGGTGTGAATCTCTTCTCCAAATTCCATATATTGGGAACTTAAAACCCAGTGCAGCAGTGTTGAGAGGTAGGACCTTTGGGGGTGATAATGTCACAAGGGCTATCACTTCATGAGTGGGGTAATGCCATTGCTTCAGGGGTGGCTTTTCATATGGAGGAAGTGGCTTTCTTATATGTTCTTCTCTCTCTATTCCCTCCCTCCTTCTTGCCTTCTGTCCTGGGATCATATAGAAGGAAAACCCTGCTAACCAGGATGTGGATGTTGGACTTCCCAGTGTACAGAACTGTTAGGGATAAATTTATTCTCTTTCTAAGTATCCAGTCTGTGATATTCTGTCCTAGTAATATAAAGTAAACTCNGACAGTTCTATAAATGCTTTTCCCATGAGACATGAATGAACTCAGCTGTCCTGAGTTGTAGGGCGGAGGCCTGAGTTAATACACATGGGTGATTTATTTGTTCTCTATTTCTTTGTCTGCTGTTCTCCAGTGACAACTTTCAAGAAACAAATATATTATAATTTTTGGGTGAGAAGGGAAATTAGAGTTGGTGTCAAAAATCTTTTTATTCCATTTCTGCCTGAAGCAGAGACCACAGGGAGAAATTCGACTTTGCTCAAAGCAACTAGGGTTGAAGTTAAAGGAACTGGGATGTGGCCTGGCNTTGGCTTCTCAGGTCTTCCCACCCTCTCCCTTGAACCTTTGTGTCAGAGCATCTAGATCGAAGGCAAAAGAATCCTTCAGGACATGACAGTGATACCCATCAGATGGCACATGGCTCTGATGAACTCATCAGTCACAGGACAGGAGATTTGGAATATTTAGGGAAATAGTGCTTTTGTTTGTGCTGTGTGAAAGAAAAAAAAACAGTGAAGAAGTTTTTATCCATTGAGCTCTTCATAGGAACTGTTCTGAAAATGTCAGCGGTTCAGAAAACTTGGATGAGCATTGGGAATGATTCAGGGAAAGAATTCGATTCCTCTAAACTCTTTTGAAATTTCAAAATTTTCAAAGCCACACCTCTCCCCCAGTCCCTTGGTTTGGCGAGGAGACACTTTAACATCTGGAAAGATGAAAATGCCAAGTAAAGTTCACTTTCCTAAGAAACCAGATGGCTGCTGCTTTCACACGGGTAACAAACTGACAACAATTTCAGTCACCNAAATGCTATGAGGGAAGAGGACTTTGCTATCAGAATTGGCCAGTTGAGAGCAAATTGGAGTAGGGATGGTTTGGGAACACAGTTCCGTCTTCATTTCCAGGTAGCTTTCACTGTTTTCCAGACGCTCACCAAACCCTTGCTAGTACTTTGTTCTCATGTATTTATGTGGGGGAAAGGTTATTGTGCAGTTTTCATTTATTCTGAGGGTTATTTTTATGCCTTGAAATGAATGGTACTAGATGAGTATAAATATATGTGGCTATTTTAAATATCTTTGGTTTAAACTCCATACTTCAAAGGTCAGAGATGGGAGGGGTGTTCCTAACACCCAGGGATGTGTTGTTGACCTCAGGAAGTGTAAATTTTGATAGCCCCTAGATAGGAAAAGCATGCCTTTCTCACCAAAATAGATTTGACCTTTAAATTTTTATTTTCTAATAAAATAATGCTAGTATGTGGACTTTTTCTTAAAAAAAAAAAAGAACTTGCTTGAGTTCTGTGGGTTTTATGACATTGAGACCATGTGGCTGACACTGTGTGGCATACATAGAAGAATGGAAAAGGTCTACTTGAAGAAAAAAGTGAAATAGTAGAGGGCAAGCAAAGGAAAAGTAAAATCAAGTGGAGATCAAAGGCGGGGTAAAAATGTCAATGGAAAAATAGGAGAGGCCAAATCGTCTTGAATATTTTATAGAGAGCTCGAGTGTGGGCTTGATCACCCAAAGGACACACCGCAGGGATCAGTGTTCAAAAACGAACAACAGCTGTTGGATGTCAACAGACAATATCCCAGTGGGTGGAGAGCATTTCGGGTGAAAGACCATGTCTTCAGGTGGTCGCCGGTCCTTTGGGTAAATCTTTGATGAGGAATAAAATTCTTTCCCATTGTTAGAGGATCAGTAGAGCAACCCAATGGTTTTCTAGTGAATGTACTTCAAAGTGAGTANGTGAGGAAATTTAATTAGTTAATGGTCATTTACAGAGCATCTTCTAGATGTAAGTCACTGTGCTTTGTCATAAAGTTTCCTCAGGGGGTTTATAGCTAGAGACACTCTGATTAGCCAGCGCCTTTGAGCAACTCTGGTTGTGTGGGGAGGTATGATTGTTTTTTTCAGGAGTGAGATCTCCTCCAAGATATCTTGTCTGGCTCCTCTATTTCTGAAGTGTTTCTACCTTACTGCCTTGGTGAGTGTGGTGAGTGTGGTGAGTGTGTGCTCCATTGGCCACCCTTTGTCCTCAGAGTGTTTGCCATCTTCTGAAACTTTAGGTACATATTTGTTTCTTTATTCATGATTTGTCTTCCTTACCAGTAATAAATTGTGCACAATTAGATGGCTATATTTTCTTCACATAGTACCCTCAATGCCAGTTCTAGGACCTNGCATAGTGTGTGGCAGGCACTTACAAATGCATCCAGTGAGATTCCAGGCAAGGTATTTAATTAAAGAACTCAGATAAAGAGGGTGTCTATAATTATGATAAGCAGAAACTGTAGAAGTCACAGAATAGAGAGGGAGGCAAAATCACAATTTGCATGTTGTTCATGTTATCTTGATTGGCAGGTTGAGAAAATATCAAGTCTGGACAATCTCTGGCCAAGCTGGGTATGTCTGAGGAACCTGTGTAAGAGGCTGGGCAGGCTGTGTCATCTGTTCTTTGACCACTGAGCATCAACTAAACCTGCTGCTTCCTTCCTTCCTCTTCCTCCCTCCTGCCCACTGTCTCTAAGCAAAGATGCTGAAGGTTATTGTTCCAGCTTCAGAAACCTGGGCACTGACTGTTCTGCCCAAATTAACCAATTTACTTATTTTATATATATATAATTTGATTTTACTAATCAGGGGGGCCACCCAAAGTAAATAATGCATTGTTTTGACTCTAAATGGAATTTAATATTGATGACTAACAATTTTTTGGCTGGTGTTATGATAGGTGGGACTCTATTATGTTNACTCTTCTCAGAGGGAGGCAATGACCTCTTTGGGATCATGTGATCTCTAGCTCTGTTCATTTGTGACATCAGTTGGAAATAGAGAGCAGTAGGTATTGAATTTGTTTACCTATTCACTAAAATAAGACTCAAGAACTTAATAATTGTGCTTCAAAATGATTGCCATCTTACGTTATTAACACAAATTTTTCTGCAAAACTCTTAATCGAGCTCTGTTCCCCCCCATTAATTTAGTGAGCCAGTTTCTCTATAATGAGAGGTCAGCTATGTTCAACAGATTAAATTCCTACAGTGTGCTGAGTACCGAGGAAAGAAAACTGAGATAGACAAACATTCATACTATAAGGAGCTCAAAGTACAGAAGTTGAGACAAACCAGAACCATGTGACAAGAGCCGTGTTACAGCAGTGTGACAAGAGTAGAGGTGTAGCTTAGAAAGGATCTGTTAACTCTCTGAGAAATTAANGGCATAAAGGAAATGGGGGCTGACCCAAGCTAAGAATCCCCGCCTTTTGGAGAAGAGTTGGTATGTTAAGTCNCTCCCGAATCTGAGGTCATAGAGAAGTGAGATGCAGGCACCACTCAGGCACAAATGGTGGCAACCTGTGATGGTACCAGAGAGCTTGTGTGTTGGTTTCAAGTTTGGTTCGTTTAATAAGTTTTAAAGCTATTATTATGATGTGTATATGTGCATGATGTGTGTGTGTGTGAACACATGAGTCATGGTGCATTCATGTAGGCCAGAAGACAACTTTGTGGAGATCTCTCCTTTGACCTTTGCATGGGTTCTGGGAATGAACTCAGGCCATCAGACTTATGAAGCAAGTGCCTTTACCTGCTGAGCCATCTTCAGCTCTCAAGCTGAAGTTCTTGAGGTGTGGGAGGACACATGACTTTAACACTGGGAGTTTTCTTAGGCATGGAACTAGTCTATACTTTTTCGTAAAAGTAAATTTATTCTATTTGAATAAATACTCCTTAATTAGAGACTATGTTTCTTGTGATGGTAAGCTGTTTCTTTTGTAAAATGATACTGATGACAGGTTATTATCTTCATGTCTTACTTTGGCAGAGATAATATACTTGGGATCAGCAGATGCCCACCAAAGAAAAATCATTGGAAATATAAAAGTGGTATGAAATGATATATGAAGAAAAAAATCAGTGTGTAAATTCATGGCGTGAAGTTGTAAATGCATCCGTGGTGCTCCTTTGAGGTGAAGATGTNATTACCAGTTAAAGTGTTCAACACGCCTTAAGTTAAATGTGTAAACCTCTTTCTTCTATCTGTGTAACAGTTCCTAAACCTTTGAAACCAGTTTCTCTGTCTTGCGACTCTAAAAATCAAGAGCATAAATATATCAGTAGCAATGACAGTAGTGTGTTCTTCTCTTACTGTCATGATTTGATTAAAGAACAGTTCCTGGAGAGAGGTGTGAGCTTTCCATTAAAGAAGTGGGTAGATAAGGCAGGGCAGAGCTGGGTGNTTATCCATGGCCTCAGAATTTTAGAGTCCCAGAGAATCATTCAGTCACTTACCAGTTTCAGAGTGAGTTCTAGGAAACAGAGGGGAGAAGGAGCCTCTTTCTCACAGAGGTTTTGACCTAGTGAGTTATAAGACATTTGGGAACAACTTGGCACGATGCAGGCATGGTGAGATAGAGACTCAAATCATATGCTATGAATGAGAATTGAGGAAAAATGCTGAGCCTGCACTGTGTTGAATACTCCCGGAGAAGAATGCAGGCTGAGTCACCCAAACGGGACTTTCAGAGTAAAGTCAGGGGCTGATGATTGGGATGTAGACAGAAAACCTGTCTCCATCAAAGAACACATGGTCCACTGGCTGGAATATGGGCACCTGGGAGGGGATGTTAAAGATTGCTATGGTAACCAGGCGGTGGTGGCACATGCCTTTAATCCCAGTACTCGGGAGGCAGAGGCAGGCAGATCTCTGTGAGATCGAGGCCAGCCTGGGCTACCGAGTGAGTTCCGGGAAAGACGCAAAGCTACACAGAGAAACCCTGTCTCGAAAAAAACAAAAACAAACAAACAAACAAAAAAAAGATTGCTGTAGTAAATAGGCAGTGACTACATCACAGGTTGAGTCTCATGTCNCAAGAACAAATTTGATTTTNTCCTTTAACTATGAGAACATCTAGACCAAATAAAATTTTAGAGTTATTAAAAAATTACACTTATTTATTTGTGTATGTGTGCTTGTATGTGTCTGGGTGTATGGAGTACTGAAGGCAACTTCTGGGAATCTCTTCTCTCCCTCTTCCCTGTGGGTTCTGGGATCAAACTCAGGTCATCAGGCTTGGCATGATACATGGCAGGTATGGTGAGGGGCTTTCTCTGAAATATGATTTACTCTCTGAATAAAGATCAGTAAATGTGTTTTGGTTCATTCATTTTTTATATACTTCACAGTTTCCCATCTCAAAGACTGTGATTTGTCTTCCACTGGAATGCCTTCTCCTATGTCTCTGTAAACTTAAGAGCTATAGAAATCCCCCTCAATGCCCCACTGACCAAACTAATTAGTTTAACAGCTCACTCACCCAGCTTTTTTCATCTCAGAAATACATAGGATGTGGGGTTGTTTTCAGAATGTGAGTTCTAGAGTCAGAATATGTGGTTTTTAACTGGAACCTAACTCCTACATTTCCATCTGTAAAGAAGGTAATATTAGTATCCGTGTTACAAGATATTGAGTATTAAATGATGTGTTAGCTTTTTGTCATGTGATGAAATACTTGAGGTAAACAACCTAGGAAAGAAAGATTTATTTTCATGTTTCAATCCAGTCACTTGGTCCCGTTGTTTGTAGGCCAGTGGCAAGACAGAATCATCATGACAGAGAGCACAGGGCAGAGCAGGGCTGCTCACAGCACGAAGGCCAGGAAGCAGCGAGTGTGAGGACAAGCTTGTGCTGGTGGGCATGACTGCCTCTTCTGCTTTTATCATATCTAGATGGCTAAGTGATGGATGGTACTCAGGACTGGTTGTTCTCTCTCAGTTGCTATCCAACATTCTAACTTACTCTAGAAACACAGGAAGAGTGGTTTTTATTAACCCCCTAAGTGTCTCTCATCCAGTCAGGTTGGCAACCAGGATTAACCGTCACCTTGAGTTCTCTCAGGCAAAGCAACTCACCAAGCACACATATATAATTGAACACTCAGTGAATGATGGCTGTTGTCATTCCTCCTTTTTGCATAAAACCTAGCTCACATTTAAAATTTTTTTTTAAAGTTTATTTATTTTACATCCCGACCACAATTTCCCCCCTCCTCTCCTCCCAGTCCTTCCTCCCCCTCCCCCTCTGCTCCTTCCTATTCACTCCTCCATTTCCATTCAGAAAGTGGCAGGCCTCCCATAGATATCAACAAAACATGGCATATCAGGTTGCAGTAAGACTAAGCACCTCCCCTTGTATTAAGGCTGGGCAAGGCAATCCAGTATGAGGAATAGGGTCCCAAAAGCCAGCAAAAGAATTAGAAACAGCCCCTCTTCCCACTGTTAGGAGTCCCACAAGAAGACCAAGTTACACAACTGTCACATATATGCAGAGTGCCTAGGTCAGTCCCATGCAGGCTCCCTGGTTGTTGGTTCAGCCTCTGTGAGCCCATGTGAGCCCAGGTTAGTTGATTCTGTGGGTTTTCTTGTGGTGTCCTTGACCCCTCTGGTTCCTACAATCCTTCCTCCCTCTCCAGCAGGATGCCCCGAGTTCGGTTTATTGTTTGACTATGGATCTCTTCACTGTTTCCACCAGTTGCTGGATGTAGCCTCTCCTAGGTCACATTTTATTGTAGCTATTTATGTAATCTTTCTCCTTGACCCAACTGTTACCTCCTTGAGGGTAGGGCTCATTTTCTGAATTTTTAAAAACACGATCATAATGTTGGTTTTGAGTACAACACTTTCTTGTTTAGAGAAAGCAAAACATCAGCCTATTTTCCCCACCCAGCTTTTACCACCAGCCTAGGATTTTTAGTTGACTGTCAAGACATTTTGCCATTGATATCTGTGGTGTCCTTGATTCTGAATATTTGGTTAAGAATGTAACTGCCAATTATTTCACTTTTGTGGCGGGAAACATAATCTTCTTTATGACTTGGTTTCCGGGAATGGTGAAAATTAAGGACTATCTGTGCTTTCCCTAAAACATTGATATATATTATCTCAGGTCTTNTAATGTACTAGTTTTCNTGTCTACTTCCTGGACACTAAGCCAAGAAAGGCTTACCAGCCAATTGTCCAGCCACACAATAACAGTGTGGTCTAGAAATTATAGGCCACATTTTCCCATTTAATGGTAAGCATATCAGAGTCAAACTCTTGTTTATAGCTAGGCTAGTCAATTACAAATAAAACTTCTCATCCATATCTACTTACTTTTGTTACAAGGGACTCCAGTTAAGTGAGTTTTCAATNGAATTGAAGCTTATTATCTAGGTTCCCAAACTATCTTCATTTTAGTTATAGTCACTAAAAATTCTTTAAAATAATGACTCAGTTTTCTACTTCCTTAAGCCTACAGTATCAGATATCAAACTTTTCATTTATAATTCACAATGTAATTAAATCAACTCTTATTAACTACCTTACCACATGTTTGGTGAAGGCATCCCAAGACTGATTAGCTGAATCATAATTGCTGTACAATGCTGTTACTATGCAAAACTGGCCCTGGAGATACCAAACAATGTAGGGTATTTATCTTGCATTGCACACCTGCCCTTTGCCCTTCTAACTTTTCATCTATACCTTTTGGATTTTTCCATCTTCTCTTCCTTTGTCATGCTGCAACAACCATCAGGTTGTTGTGCTAGCTCAGTGGTTCTAACCTTCCTAATGCTGTGACNCTTTAACACAGTTCCTCATGTTGTGATGATTCCCCAACCATAAAATTATTTTCGTTCCTACTTTCTAACTGTAATTTTGCTATTGTTATGAATCGTAATGTGTTTTCTGATGGTCTTAGACGACCCCTATGAAAAGATCTTTTGACTCCCCCAAAGAAGTTGTGACCCTCAGATTGAGAACTGCTGTGCTAGCTGACCACTGTGGTCTCAAGATGTCGTCTAGAGCCTGAATATGTAGAACATGAATCCAGGGTGCGGAACAGGACTGTAGGGGTGCAGACTTCATTCTGAGTGTCTCAGGAAGACCAGCAAACACTGGAGGAAATGGATAGTGAGGTCTATAAGCTTAAGACTCAGAAGAACATGAAGACACATGCAGACAACAGAAAGGTATATGATGCTTGCTAGGTTGGAGCGATCCATCCTATCTGTCTAACCACTCCTCTTGATTTAAGGGCCTTTACTTTTAATGTTCTCATCTTCTGCAGGAAGCACCGTTTTTGTTAGGAAAAGCCTCTGCAGGTAGAGGTAAGGCCATGGTCAAGAGTATCTGGTGTCAGTCACCATTTCCTCGTGGTTCCAAAATTCTTCCAGGAACTCTTCCTTTCAGTGCTGTCATAATTACCTGCCAGTTGGAAGATAGTTTCTATTTTTGGTAGCCATCTATGTGAAGAGAGAGGAATTTAGTTCTGACTATGGGTCTTTTAGCGAACTACACATATTTCAGTCTACTGAGTTCATAATGCTTCTTTTCAAGTTCTTTCAATATTGCTTGCTCTTGATTATTTGAGGTTACCAAGTGTAAGACTTACAGATAAATGAGGTATTGCAATTTCTAAAGCTACAACTGCAGTGATTTTTGTCAGTTATTTTTAGGTGTGTACAACAAAATTTTATGTTCTTGTTTTAAGAACAGATGTCCTTGGGTCTTTAAAAATAAATATTACACTGTGTGTGAGCCATGGCCAATATTTTTAATCCCAGATCTCAGGAAGTAGAGACAGGCAGATTTCTGTGAGTTCAAAGACAGCCTGGTCTACACAGTGAGTTCCAGGCCAGCCAGTGGTACACTGTGAGTCCCTGTCTCAAAAATACATACTTAATGCTGACAACTATTTCATTTCCTTCTCTTCTTTAGGGTTTTAAAAAAAATCAGATTACTAATGCTTATATTATCATTTTGAATGCTCAGAAATGTAGCTCACTAGGACATATAGAAGAATTACATTTTTCTCAGGAAATATATCAAGTCCTTCCTTCTTTCCGTCTCCTCCTCCTTTTCCTCAATTTCCCCTCTATTAGCATTTAGACTCATTAGATTCAACTACTTCCTTTCCTTCTGTCTTTTCTTTGGTATTTAGTTAGCACCTGCTACATTCTAAGTGTACACTGTAGGAGCTTCTAATCTAGAAAAGAAGGACAAATGTACACAGATCCATAACCAACCACAACTTGTTTTATTAAATGATACAAAAATGTAAAATGTGTTAGGCCTTTGTCTTAGTTAGGGTTTCTGTTGCTGTGAAGAGACACCATGACCACAGCAACTCTTATAAAGGAAAACATTTAATTGAGGATAGCTTACAGTTTAATGATTTAGTCCATTATCGTCATGGCGGGACATGGCAGCATGCAAGCAGGCATGGTGCTGGAGAAGAAGCTGAGAGTTCTACATCTTGATCAACAAGCAACAGGAAGTGAACTGTGAAACTGTGCATAGCTTGAACATAGCAGACCTCAAAGCCCACCCCTACAGTGACACACTTCCTCCAACAAGGCCACACTTATTCCAACAAGGCTATGCCTCCTAAAAGTCCCACTCCCTTTTGGGGGCCATTTTCTTTCAAACCGCCAGAGCCTTCATGAAGAAGAAATGATTCTTGGCTGGGTGATTATAACAAGGGTCAGCATGTCACAGAACAAGTTTATGATGAGAACAGTTGCAAACATGAGAATGAGAATGCACAGTCTTGGAGGGTGGGTGAAGACAGAACCTGGAGGGCCTTAAGGGCTAGACTGACCACGGAACACCACCAACGCCTCCATTTTGTGCTTCAGATGAGCCCAATGGTGTGGGGACATGGTCAGTGTGAGGAACCAGGAGCCATGGAGTTAGTTAGATTNGGGTAGGGAAAGGGCAGAATCTATGTCAAGACATGGGCAGAGCAGTAGGCAACGTCTCTTTTGACCAGTCATCTGTCTAGGCCTAGTGGGCAGAGCCATCTGTGAGAAGGCCAGTGTTATTCCTCAAAGCCATACAAAGAGGAAGCAGAAAGCAGCTACATGCTGGGCTGGGGGTATGGTGAGCAGATCAGCCACCTAGGCTGGGCAAGTGTTCTGCCAGGATAGGTCCAGAAGCCGGGCAGACCTTCTCTTACATCTTTGCCAGAGTTTCTCCCTCTATGGTCACTGCCAGTTTTGCTTTTTTCCTGTCATTCCTTCTCTAATCTTTATTCTTCCTGCTTCATTTTTTCTACTTATTGCTTTTCCCTGTGTCCTTTTGTTTCTAGGTCACTACTGCCTAGCACAGAAGTCCTTCCTATTACAGGTTGTCACCTTTTGTTTGGACAGCTTTATCTAAGGTACTTTTTTCTTTCTTCAGCACTGGCCCCTTTCTGATTGGAGACACACTCTTTGCCATTGGTGGATGGACATCCACAGTATCAGGGACTTTGCCATTGGTGGATGACATATACTGTATCAAGGACTTTGTCATTGGTGGATGCACAATTGCGGTACCAGGGACTTTGTCATTGGTGGATGACATATGCAGTATCAGGGACTTTTCCATTGGCGGATGACATATACTGTATCAAGGACTTTGTCATTGGTGGATGACATATGCAGTATCAGGGACTTT